>JAZHYW010009576.1:0-24669 GCA_037355805.1 Ixodes ricinus
TTATTTTCACGTACCGGAAGGGGCCCATGTGGTGGTCTGCGGGGCTAGGCAGATAGGTGTAAAACCTAACTCAGATTAACACTCCTTACTCACGAAAAAGAAAAGAAAAATTCAAACAAACTGCAATGACTGACAACTCTTTTTATATACTTTGTCTTTTTTTACGTCTGGAACTACCGAATTTCCCGAATCACGCGCATCAATTTCCTAGACGCCTAGAAAATATTTTTCTTTTTTGTCAGGTTTAAAGATGGTATATTGATACAGTTTTCATAATTCCTGGCGATGTGTTCGGCTTCAATAATTTCTCTCGTTAATTGATTACTGTGCCTATCTAAAATTGTACAAGATGGCAGGTGAGCCTCGCACTCACAATCACGGCAGTGTATGCCCAGGTGGCCAGAGTTAGCTCTGGTGCTATTGTTTTTGTGTTCACGGAGCCTATCATCAAGGCATCGTCCAGTCTGCCCTATGTACATTTTCCCACAGAAAAGGAAATGAATACACCACTTCCTCTACGCACTCGACGAAGCTGTTCTGATGTTTCTTGGTACAACTTACTGTTCGGTGGGATTATGGTGTAGTCAACGTGTTTGCGCAGGTTGGCAAGCTGATTAGGAGCAGAAAAGGCGCCGTCGATGTGAACTTGTTAGCGATTTTTTTGATGCCATGAGAGAACCTGTGTATGTAGGGAAGAACGACTGGTCTCGTGGTTCTACTTCTGGCTCTTAATGTGAGAGATGTTCCTTTATTTTTGGTTTTCAGGATGCTCTCTGCACTCGATGTTAATAAAGAGGGATGTGAATTAATCTTGAAATTTGCGCATCAAAGCTTACTGAAATGAAGAGCTCGCAAGATTTTTGAAGAGAGTTGTTTAGACATAATTATACGATTCCTCTTTTTACCAGCTTAGAATGTGCTGAATTGAAAGGAAGAATCGGTTTTTCACCCCTTGGCTCATATGTCACTGGAATGGAGTGCTCGCAAAATTTTTTAAAGAGAGTTGTTTAGACATAGTTCTAACGATTCCTCCTTGCACCAGCTTCGTCACGTGCTGAATTGAAGGGAAGGTGGTTGGTTTTAGCCCTTGGCTTCATATGTCACTGAAAATGAAGTGCTCTCAGCATTTCTTGAAGAGAGCGGCGTTTAGACATAATTTTTACGATTCCTTTTTTACCAGCTTAGAAATGTGCTGAATGTCAGTAAAAAGAATCGGTTCTTTACCTCTTGGCTCATATGTCAATGAAATGAAGTGCTCGCAAGGTTTTGAAGAGACCTGCTTAGGACATAGTTTACTGAAATGGAATAGTTCTCATGAGCTTGCATGAGGTAAAACCGATTCTTCCTTTCAATTGAGGGGGGGGGGGGGGGGGGCCCGGCCCCTCAATTGAAAGGAAGAATCGGTTTACCTACATGCAAGCTCATGAGAACATTACCATTTCAGTAAACTATGTCCTAAGCAGGTCTCTTCAAAACCTTGCGAGCACTTCATTTCATTGACATATGAGCCAAGAGGTAAAGAACCGATTCTTTTTTTTGAATTCAGCACATTCTAAGCTGGTAAAAAGATCGTAAAATTATGTCTAAACATGCCTCTTCAAAAATCTGAGAGCACTTCATTTCAGTGACATATGAGCCAAGGGCTAAAAACCAATTCTTCCCTTCAATTTAGCACATTCGAAGCTGGTAAAAGGAGGAATCGTAGAACTATGTCTAAACAACTCTCTTTAAAAAATTTTGCGGCCTCCATTCCAGTGACATATGTAGGCCAAGGGGTGAAAAACCGATTCTTCTTTTCAATTCAGCACATTCCTAAGCTGGTAAAGAGGAAGTCGTATAATATAGGTCTAAACAACTCTCTTCAAAAATCTTGCAGAGCTCTTCATTTCAGTAAACTTTGATGCGCAAATTTCGAATTAATTCACATCTCTTTATTAACATCGAGTGCAGAGAGCATCCTGAAAGCCAAAAATAAGAACATCTCTCACATTAAGAGCCAGAAGCTAGAACCACGAGACCAGTCGTTCTTCCCTACATACACAGGTTCTCTCATGGCATCAAAAAAATCGCTAACAAGTTACATCGACGGCGCCTTTTCTGCTCCTAATCAGCTTGCTAACCTGCGCAAACACGTTGACTCACCATAATCCCACCGAGACAGTAAGTTGTACCCAGAAACATCAGAACAGCTTCGTCGAGTGCGTAGAGGAAGTGGTGTATTCATTTCCTTTTCGTGTGGGAAAATGTACATAGGGCCAGACTGGACGATGCCTTGATGATAGGCCCCGTGAACACAAAAACAATAGACCAGGCTAACTGTGGCCACCTGGGCATACACCGCGATTGTAAGTGCAAAACTCACCCTGCCATCTTGTACAATTTAGATAGACACAGTAATCAATTAGCGAGAAAATTATTGAAGCCAAACATCACCGGGAATTATGAAAACTGTATCAATATACCATCTTTGAAAATGACAAAAAAGAAAAATATTTTCTAGGCGTCTAGAAACTGATGCGCGTGATTCGGGAAATTCGGTAGTTTGGGCAAACAGAGACAAAGTATATAAAAAGAGTTGTCAGTCATTGCGAGTTTGTTTGAATTTTTCTTTTTTCTTTCGTGGTAAGAGAGTGTAATCTGAGTTAGTTTTTCACCTATCTGCCTAGCCCCGCAGGACCACCACATGGGCCCCTTCCGGTACGTGAAAATAAATTCTATTATTAATAATATTATTACTATACCGTCTCCATCCAGTCTGTGCATTTTACACTGAAATTCCTTATCCACGGCCATAATTTGTCAGTTGGTTGGTGGCTTCGACGACAGATTTTCATCTACGCAAGCCTCGAAACAGCCGGGCTCAACAGAACATTTGGTCAGCGCTGGAAGAATCCTTCAAGCTTGGCAGCTGCAACGGAGCTCAAGAAGGCCTCTCAGCAACTACCGCTGTTCCAGTACCATGGTGAGCGGCGGCTTTCTTCTGCAGTTGCACGAATCAGCTCAACCTAGCCCTGCGTGTCTGACGGCGTAATCGCTGGAACCCAGTCCTGCCGGCCAGTCGTTCAGTCGTAGCGCAGTTACTCACCATCCTGACCAGTTACCTGCCCCAGTGGCTCGCGTCGATACTTAGCGGGGTGCCTCGACCTCCCGACCACGTTTCACACACTTCACCGAATTCCTTTATGCATATGAATTCCCCTACGGTCCGCATGATCGAGTGCACGGCATGTAGCAAGTCTATAAACAACGATGGCAGGCACATGTCGTGTTCGGATTGCAAATCCAATTACCATCTGGGACAATCTTGCTCCGGGATTGCTGATAAGACCTTCATCACCATGGGACAAACTAAACGAGAAAAATGGAAGTGCCGGGCGTGTCGTGGGAAGGATGGTCAGGTGGGAGCATCTGAGTCGAAGTCGTCAAGCTCCTCTGAAGGGATAGGACTGCTCTCTTCACAACTAACAGCTATGAATGAGAAGCTGGAGGGATTACTCTCATTGAAGTGCAGCGTCGATTCCCTTATGACACTGTCAGCGAAACTAAACGAACTTTTAGCCCTCAAGCCCATTGTTGAGAGTCTAAGGGAGACTGTGAACGGCCTACAACACTCAATGGATTTCTTTTCGGCCGACTATGACCGCCTCCTCAAGCTGGCGACCACCAACGAACAGAATGGCAAAGCCCTGCAAACGGAGCTTTCTCATTTAAAGTCAACAGTGGAGGCGCAGGCATCCGAGATCCAAGAGATGCGGGTCGCCCTAAACGACAACGAGCAGCACAGCCGTCTGCCAAACCTGGAAGTGCACGGACTGCCTGTCTCACCGGATGAAGATCTTATGTCGTTTGCTGAGACTCTATCGAAAAAGCTGAAGATCTCAAACTTTCAGAAATCTGACATTCTTGCCCTTCATCGCTTGCCAACCAAATATGCAAAAACCCACCAATTCTGATCAGATTCGCGTCTGTCCACATGAAAGAATCCTGGATGGCAGCGCGGGGTACGCTTCGTTCACTGGGTCAGGACAGTTCTCTTCCCAAACTGTACTTAAATGACAACCTGACCCACGCGAACAAGGAGCTATTTTGGCGGGCAAGACAGAAGGGCAAGGAACAGGGTTATAAGTTCGTCTGGGTAACCAGAGCGAAAATCTACGCAAAAAAGGCGGTAGGTTCTCCACCTGTGAGAATAACCAGTTCGCTAGACCTTGAAAAGATTCTTTAGATGTATGGCAGATTTCGCTCAGGTTTCAAATTTTTCATCTCTTCGAAATCTATTTGGAAACTGTGATGAAACCTTTTTTTCTGTAGTACACGTTAATATTCGAAGTATACGTAAACATTGGGCAGAATTCGAAATTACCTCAAGAGCTATTGCTTCTTCAGTAGATGTATTTGTCTTAACAGAAATTAACATCCCCTCTTCTGCAACAGATCAGTTCTCTTTACCGGGGTATCGTGGTACTTTTTCCACTCGAGATATGGGTCATGGTGGTGGTATCGCGGTTTTTGTGAGTGACAAATGGTCATTTTCAAATATTACATTGACGTTCGCTCAGTCCGAGTTCATTGCCCTTTCTGTGGAGAATGCAATCAATTCCATATGTTTGCTCGCAATGTATAGACCACCGTCCACAAATATAGGGTCTTTTCTCGTGGAATTCGAAGAAAACATTACTGATTTGAGCTCGTATAGTCAATTATGCATTATAGGAGACTTTAATATTGACATCTTGAATGGGTCCAAATCTATTGTATGCAATTACCTCAACATTTTGGCAACTCACGGTATTGAGTCCGTTATTAATTGTCCAACACGTGAAGAGTTCCTTTTAGGGAGACTTGTTTCCTCGTGCATTGACCATATTAACCTAAGAACATCTTCGACTGTCGTAAAATCAGCAGTTATTAAGGAAAAACTTGCCGACCACTACTTTGTGGCCTGCCGCTGGTCAATCGGCGTTCTTAAATCGCGCGAAACATCAAGTCGCATAAATATTACCGGTATCGACACCACAGCCTTTGATAAGTTGGTCTCAGCTTTTGACTGGAACCGCTTTTTGAGGACCGTTAACTGCACCGACGTCTATCCAAAGTTTGTGCTGGTTTTCAAACAGTTCTATGAAAGATGCCGGAGAGAAATAATCGTAAAAAAACGCAACCCTGATCTTGTATGGCTGAATGCGAATATTTTAGATGCGATAAGGAAAAAAATGCACTATGGGCTCGCTGCCGTCGTTCACCCAACGATGCACACCTACGAATAAACTTTAAATCCTGCCGTAACAAAGTAAACGCGATGATTCGATCGGCTAAGCGCATTTCTTATCACAAAAGATTCTTCCAATCTCATTCGGATGCACGTAAAACTTGGTCTTTGATAAATGAACTCCGTGGACACCAAACACACTCCATTGATGATACACTGAAACGACATTTTGGCGATAATTTGCAATCAATTGTAGAGGATTTTAACGTATTTTTCGCTACGTTTTCTGGTCAGGCGAGAGATAGCCTAGATGCATTTGATAACCTAGTCTCTTCCTCAGCGTTCCTTCCATCTCTTCAGGAAGCTGATCTATATTCCATTTTGTCTAGTTTCAAGAACAACAAGTCCCCTGGTATAGACGGAATCCGTCTATCTGACCTTCGCAGAAATATAGGCATTCTGAAAGACGTGCTTCTATTTATGGTAAATGGTTTTATTGAAACCAAGGTACTTCCCGATGAACTTAAAACATCTATAGTACGTCCTTTGTATAAGGGTGGTACCAGAAACAATATTGCAAACTATCGTCCAATTTCTCTCTTGCCAATCATCGCTCAGATCCTCGAAAAACATGTGTTTAATATTATGACATCTTTTTTAGAAAAATTTAATATCTTATCTCCAACTCAATTTGGTTTTGTGCAAGGAAAGGGCACTCAGCCTCTTCTAGAAGATTTCGCAGATCACCTATACTCAGCATTCGATCACAATCTTGTTACCTCCGCACTATTCTTAGATGTGTCCAAAGCTTTTGATACAGTAAGCCATACGATACTGTTGAAGAAACTGTACAGCCTAGGGTTTCGTGGTTCATTTTTTTCCCTTCTTAAAAACTATCTTTCTCATCGTTCTCAACTGGTGTGCGCATCTGGATTTCAGAGTTCTCGAACTGAACTAAAAGCGGGAGTACCACAGGGATCTATTCTATCACCTCTTTTGTTTAATATTTTTGTCAATGACATCGCCACTATGGTACCGGGATGTAAGCTCTATCAATACGCGGACGACACTGTAATCATGACCCAACATATCAACTATGCCAATTCCATCAGCCAGTTGCAATCTCAAGCCATAGCAATTATGGACTGGTTCAAGAAAAACCTTCTTGATATAAATGTTAAAAAGACGAAACTAGTATGCTTCCATAATCCACTCAAAACAGTCACTCTCAACATTCCATTAGTTCTGCACTCTTCTTTCTGTCATCAATGCAACTGCATTCCGGTTGAGTATACAGATAGTGTGAAGTATCTAGGCATATATTTTGACAGCGGTCTGAAATGGAATGTTCATTTTACATACATCTGTAAAAAACTGAGAAGCGTTAGTTGCCTATTATATAATACAAAATATTTTTTCCTGTATCTGTTCGAAGAATGATTGCCCATTCGCTTGCATATAGCGTCCTTCGCTACTCCATCACCGTTTTCGGACATTCTTCTGACTATTGGAAAACCAAAGTGGACTGTATCCTGAAAGCTATCCTGAAAAGTGTCTCTTATCAACTTAAAATACCTGACAACGCTAATCTTTTCGAATATTTGCAATTACCTAACTTCCAAACCCTTTATGTTCATTCAGTGGTATTGCGGCACTTTTGGAACTCTGATTTCAAAATCTCAAGCCCACCCTCACGTGATCTTCGACATACGCACCCTTTTCACATACCTCTTTCCCGCACTCGTTATGGAGAAAGTACGCGTGCGTTCTATGTGCCATATATTTTTTCTCACTTACCACCTGAACTTCTAAACCAAACATCCTTGGGCAAAGTTAAAAAGATGCTTAGAGGTATTTCGTTTTAATAGGGAACTATTGGTTTCGGTCTCTATCCTGTTTATTTATATTGTAGACACATTTTGCTCACTAATGTGTGCCACTTTTAAGCGCCTGCGTTTCTGGAACATTAATGAATATTCTGCTGTTTGTAGGACATTTTAACAGAAGACACCTTCCGTGAATTTTTTTCTGCATATTTTTTAGTTTTGTAGTATTTCATTTTGCTTTGACATTGTTCTTGATTTCCGTTTTAGTCTGTGCATAATATCTTGTCGCGTAAAATTTTCACGTTATAACTAGAGTGACTAACTTCATAGAATTGTGTTTACATTTCTTTTTTTTTGTCTGTTTTATATTATTGTATTCTCCGTAGCTACACAGCTACATATCGTTTTTTTTATTGGAGGATGGCGTCGCACAAGCCTCCTGTTGGCTTTGATGCATCCGCAACACTAAACTTTTCTTCGCTGGTAGCAATAAACTATTTATTATTATATTATTATTATTATTTTTGAGGTGTCATCCCACAAACCCTTCGCTGGCTTTGATGTCCCCGCAAACATATCCCTCTTTAATAGCCCCACTGAGTCAATAAAATGAATGTATGTATGCATTATTATTATTATTATTATTATTAGTATAACACTCCTGTTTTCGGCTCACAAGTAGTTTGTGCCAAAACAAAATAATATTGCTTTTTAGTTGCGTTATTTTGTGATTTTCATGTATCTGCATAAAACCAAACACAGAACTATACAGGCTCGACATTGCACATTCGACATTCCAAGCTCCTCCCTTCTTTCTAAACGTCCGTGTGTGTCCTAACATCAGAAACCGTCATTTTAAAGGTTAAAAACGGCACGTTGCGAATATGGGACGCACACTTCCATGCAAAGCTGTCGTGAAGTGACTCAAATCGAAAAACATGCATCTTAACAATATTGTTACCTCTTCTGGCGAAGGCTCAGCAACCGTTGCATCCGTTTTCACACACGAAACGGTGACTCCCAGAGAAAGTGAAAACGCAGTGTTATTGCATTTATATTTACAGCACAACACACTTGCAGGCTTGCGCTGATGAGGCCTTAAAATTGAAACTCTCGTAGCGCGATTCATGGCTGCGCCGGCTACTACCCAACCTAGCTCGTTGTCACGCCACATTCTTCAAGCAGACACTAAAATTGCCAGTAAACGCCAAAAGCGACAACGACACAACTATCTTGTAGAATTTCACCTTATTATTAGTAATAACTGTGTCAATAGGCACTACGTGTTGTATTTAAGTTAAGACAAAAACAAAACCTTTTTTTTTGTTAAAAAACTAAATATCAACGTTAAGTCTGGTAACACTGTATTTTTTGCCGTATCTTTGCCGAATCTTTAGAAAAGTTCGGCAAAGTTCGGCCCATCACTAGTAAAAATGTGCGACCCGGGGGGGGGGGGGGTCTGGTTTGCCCATAGGGTTTGCCCTCCCACTCAAAAACAAGTTGGTACGCCACTGACCTCGACGACGTCGTAATGTTTTACGGCGACTTCGACGAGCACTTGCTACCACTCCGAGCTGTTGTCCAAGGCGTACGAACCGCCGGACTTACCCAGAAGAGCCGTCAGAGTGTCGGTTCGCTTATGACGAACTGAAGTTCTAAGGTCACGTGGTTAGTAAAGAAGGCTTTCGCCCAGACCCAGAGAAGACTTGCGCCGTCGGAGAATTTCCAGCGCCGAGAGACAACAAGGGCGTACGAAGATTCCTTGGACTACGTGCCTACTATCGGCGCTTCGTTCGGGATTTCGCAAGGATTATCGCACCGCTCACAAAGCTTACGAAGGATGCCGAGAAGTTCGAATAGGCCGAAGAGCAGCAGCAGGCTTTCGACGAGCAGAAGCGACGACTGCAGTCTCCTCCTGTTCTTGGACATTTCGATCAGGATGGGGAAACTGAGATTCACATGTACGCAAGTAACACAGGACTTGGCGCGGTGCTGGTTCAAGTGGAAGAAGGCACCGAGCAATTTACCGCCTTCGCAAGTCGGACACTGTCGAAGGCGGAGAAAAACATTACTCCACGACTGAGAAGGAATGCCTTGCGATTGTCTGGGCAATCATGAAGCCACCACTCGCACTGCTGGCTTCAGGCACGTAGCCAGGATTTTGTTTCGGGGGGGGGGGGGGGGGGGCGCCCATGACAAATGCTGTATGAGGGGAGGGGAAGAGGAGGTCCCAGCAAAATGAAAAATTTCGGGGGGGGGGCGCCCCCCCCCCTTTGGATACATGCCTGGCTGGCTTCCGAACCTCTCGGACCCGTCAGGACGCCTCGCTCGATGGAGTATCCGACTACAAGAGTTCAACATGACTGTAATCCACAAGTCAGGCCTCAAGCACAGCGACGCCGACTGCTTGCCCAGAGCCTCCGTCGAAACACCTTCCGGCAGCAGCGACGACGATGACGACGAGTGCTTCCTAGGCGCAGTGAACACCGACGGCATGGCATGACGTCAACGAGACGATCCTGAGCTGCGCTAACTAATAGATCACCTGGAAGGATGTGGAAGTACCATCCCACGTGGTTTCTCACGAGCCTTGCCTACCTTCGCCATTCAGCAAGGTGTGCTCTTCCAAGAGAACCCGAGGGACTCAAACCGTAACCGTAACCGAAACCGAAAACCGTTTAGGAACGAAATTTTCAGTAACCGTAACCGAAACGAAACCGTTATTTAAAATTTATAAAAACCGTAACCGTAACCGTAACCGAAAATCATTCACCGATAACCGGTTTTAACCGATATTAACCGAAATATAAAAATATTAGTTTTCTCAAGTATGACCTGAAGGAGAGATCCTGAAATGCTGTGGCTATTTGACAGAGATACTCTCGGCGAGTGGTGCATCTGGTAACATATTTCCGTTCAATCTAACTTCAGGATTAAGAATACTTAGCTGGACTCAGTGGTCGAGCTTATAATAAAAAGAAAGACTCTGTTTTTAAATCTGCGACACTCCTACATCGCCGCATGTATTCACTACGTGTTGCCTTCAGGGTATTAACTAATACGCCTCGCAAGTGGGCTCATTTTCGTCTTCTGCGCATGAGAAAGGAAGTAGCGGTGACGTCAGAACGCCGAGCCCTGATTGGCTGATCGCGGTCCCCTATCTGAGCGTCGTCTGCTCCTTTGCAACAACGTCTGCTCGCAACGTCGTCTGCGTCTGTCTTACCTTTCCTGCGACTTTCGGAAGTGCAGGTCTTTACTGAGCGAGCTCGACTTCGCCTTTCAGAGAAGGCAGACGAAATAACTCGAGCGGTTCGTTGTTTTTGTCGAACAACTAGCAGACGCGCATCAAGGAGGGAAGTCAAAGTACTCACTGGCGAGGTGTCCCGAGACGCCGAGGTTTGTTTGCTAAGAACCGAGAGTGAGCGTGTTAGTGTCCGCAAGTTCCCTCCCAAATACTTTTTTCCCCCTTTCGTGTGCGGCAAGACTCCTCATTCTTTAACGGCGTCGGCGGGTTGGCGCAGTTAACGTCGTCTGCTTTACGTCTGCTAGTCAAAGCGATGGCTCCTTTACCTTTCCTGCGTCTGTCGGATATTCACCGCTTTTTCACCGGCGAGAGTCACCGTTGCCTCGGAAAACAAGGAGATGACAAGAGGAAGAGATTGACCTCTTAATCTAAAATTGAGGTCAGTGATCACAGTATAATACGGGAAGGGTTCACAAGGGTCGCGCGGGCACATTCCATTCAGCACGCCAGCCGGTCGTGGGCAGACGGTCACCGAGTCGGAGTGGCTGCTAGGCCTATCTGCCGAGTTCGCTTGGTCGGTGTCGGTGGAATCGTGGCCGTTGGAGCTTTTCCCGGGTGTTTGTGGATCCAGCGTTCTTGTTCGTCGTGGTCTGGTTCAAGTACTTTTTACTTTTTCTTGCTGCTTGAAGTCGGGACGCGAGAGAAGCGCACGTAGAAAAATAAACGTCCGTTGGTCGTCGCGACCGCGACGCTGTCGGCCATGCTGATTTGATCGTAACAAGTGCGTAGCTTCGGAGCTGTCGTAGGATTTTGTCGTAACCTGCGCAAAACTTACGAAAATTTCGGTTCGTGAATACGAATTTGTTTTTAAGTTTTGTCTTACGCATATTTTGGCGTAAGATAGTTTCGTGAATCTGGCCTCTCCACTTGCAAAAGTCGCAGGAAAGGTAAGACAGACGCAGACGACGTTGCGAGCAGACGACGTTGCAAAGGAGCAGACGACGCTCAGATAGGGGACCGCGATCAGCCAATCAGGGCTCGGCGTTCTGACGTCACCGCTACCCCCTGCGCGAGAAGCAGACGAACTTGCCCTCCGCATAAGTTAGAATTTTCAGATGTCCATCCAACTCGGTTCTATCAAAACCACCGATGTTCCTGACATGCACTAGCCAGTTTGAATAAACGAGGTAAATTGACCATCATGCAGAGCTGGCGGAAAAGAAAAACCTGGTATTCATTTAGTCTGAAACGTGTCGCGAGCGACGATATTGAAACAACACAGAAAGAAAAAAATGTCAAAGGTTCGACATCGGCGCTTTGTATGATATATATATATATATATATATATATATATATATATAATATATATATATATATATATATACGGAAGGAACGAGGAAACGTCCGAAGGGTTTCCGAGTTTTTTTCTTTTCCTTTTCCTGCCGAGGCTCTCTTCCGAACCGAGTGGCAGCCACCGGCACTGCCACGCATCTCAGCATGACAAGAGAACAAGCCAAAAAGAAGGATGCCTCGTCGTCGAACGCGCCAACGCACTTGGCCGCCGATGACGGAGCCGCCCTCGTACAACAGACAGGGGATGCCATTTCTGCCTCCTTCGCCTCAACTTTGGGAGCTGCCCCGCTTCCATCGTCGATGCGAAGGTCGGTCTCGCCCCACACGGCCAGCAGTCTCAACAGTCCCTGTCGCAGAACTCTGAACGCGAGCTATTCGAACGTCAGCACGGTGAGCTCAAACATCTATACAGACGCGCCAAGAGATCGCTTCTATAGCATCGCAGGGGCCCTTTCCATGCTTTCCGCCGGAGGCATGGCTTCTACGGGAATCACTTCTACGAGAGCCACCAACGCGATCCGACTACCTCCGGTGGAGCCCCACCGCCCATTCCAGAAGCGAGGGTCTGTCAGGCCTACGACATTCTGCGCGACCTCGCCCAAGACACCAGAAGTTTGTCCACGAGAAATGTCCACGATATCCGTCATCTCCACCCATATCGGTTTTACTGGGGTACCATGCTCACCGAACACCAGCACCCCATTTTCGATAGACTGGAACTCTTCCACGTCGTCGCCAGAGGGCACTGGAGGACGGCTATCATATCCCAGGCGTACAGGCTCGAGTCCGAGGTTTTCAGAAAGCTTCCCGACCAACTACCCAACCAGCCTCAACGCGGACGCCGCACGTCTCGTGCTCCTGCGAACACCAGCTACCACCCAGGCACCAAGTTCAAGAGGCTCCCCTAACTGTGAGTCTGGCAGCTACCCTGGGTCTTCAAAACCATAGAGTTATTATAATGTACGCTAGAGGTTCAACTGGCGCTAGTGTGCTGTTGCAAATTGAAGCAGACAGCAAGCAGTCGAAAATTGACTTCCGGTAATGCATTTCTATGGAAAAAAGCGAGTGAATTTCCTCTCTGCGCTCGATTATAAGAGCAAATATCACGAATAATTCGTACGTACTAGGCACATTGGAACATTTCCCAGTCACGCAGATGAAATAATTGGTCAGTTACGGCGTTTTTAT
Organism: Ixodes ricinus; assembly: GCA_037355805.1. Lineage (NCBI taxonomy): Eukaryota > Metazoa > Arthropoda > Arachnida > Ixodida > Ixodidae > Ixodes > Ixodes ricinus. The sequence continues at coordinate 12,821 of JAZHYW010009576.1, forward strand.
TTTAAAATTGTGGCATGAAAAACGGTGTTAAAACCGCTTCGTACATGTATTTATGTGCACTGTCGGACACTGTTAGCGCGAACACGGCGTCGGCGCTTTCCAGTATGGGGGATATACGTGCCAAACGAACGAAGGACATGTGGAAAACCAAGAGAGACGGCAAGAACTACGCAGTGACACTGGATAAGTAACTCCTTGTGCTTGCAGACGATCAAAATAAATTGAAAGTCACGTAATATAGTTCGATTTTCAATAAATAAGTACTGCTTTATTCTTTCTGCTCATGAATATGTGCGAAGATGCTTGTTCCGGGTTCAAATCATCACCCGCAAGCTCCAAATCTTTGCAAATAGAGAGAAGCCAGAGAACAGGTGCCCGATAAAAACTGCCCGACATAGGAAATAATAAGAAAACACACCTTTCGTAGCCCACGTACTTTATTCTTTACGTTTCGAACGTGTTTTTTTTAACCACTCGTAAAGATACACGACGGGGTCATTTTCATATAGTGACAGGACGGGCATGTTAGCAATATATAAGCACCAACGGAATACTGGCGGACTTTGAACATACTCTACATTCCTTTCGATCGTTATTTTGCTTAGAATCGTCGCTCGTTTCTACATACCTGCCATGGAACAGAGGTTTGGGCCTGAAATATAGCGAAGTTTAACATCGTTCAGCGGTAAAAAAAAATGCTGTAACTAAAGCCATTACACTTTCACAATATTAATAAAGGTACATCCTATCCGGTACAACCGAAATAACAAAAGTTATTCATGTTATTTTCCGGCGAAGAGACAAAATTCACGCGCGTTTTCCCATAGGAATACACAGGAAGACTGGAAAAGTAGACTGCATGCTGTCTGCTTCAATTTGCAACCGGAAGTCCCGTAGACACTAGCGCCAGCTGAGCCTCTAGCGTTTATTGTAATAATTCTATGTTCAAAACCCACCAGTGCCGTAATCGACGGCACGGTCGTCTGCTCCTGGATGTTTTCGCGGTCGAGGACGTTCTCGCCCATGCATTTTGCGAAGCTGGCGTCTCGGCTTTTTCTTGCTCGTGCTTGATGTTGGACCGAGGAATACGACCCATTGGATCCGGACTCGAGGGCCACCGCCGCCGAGCGAATCCTGGCGTGGCTCAGCAGGACCGACATTGTCATCGCGCCCCACGCCGATGACGACGCCTTCGGCACGTACGATGGCGAGGAGGTAAACCACACCAACACAAAGGAACACACTACAGACAAACAAAGCGACGTCGAAGACTCCGATTCGGACCTGGGTAGCACTGCCTACAAGTCGAAAGTGAAGGGACCTCCGCCGCCAGTCCACCCGACCCAGTAGGCACCTCAAGTCGACTGGGCAGTGTTTATTGAGGCATGTAGTTTTCACGGGCCACCCGACTTCGGCGCACTTTCCATTTGCTGCATGAAGGCTTCTTGCTTTACGGCCCGCCCACCTATCCCTGACCAGGTCCCCACGATCGATGCCGCCGAAACCAACATGTTGGCGGCATCATCGAACGCACGTGGTCTGTACTTCAACCCCGTCTTCCTCGTATCCAAGCCAGCCACCGAGTCCCGCTTTGAGACTGCGCCGCACTTACTCCTTACCTCCAGGCACCTCAGTTCCGCCTTACTCCGCTACCCCAGGCCATCGAAGTAAACCCTCTCCCGCCTGAAGCGTATATGGTGAAGCTCGACATTGCCGAAGCCTTTTACCATATCACGGTTCATCCCTCCTCCCGTAACCTGACCACATTTAGAGTAGGCCGCCGTTACTGCCGTTTTTGCCGTATGACCTTCGTAATACACCCGGCGCCGTTTTACAGGCAGCTCTTGGCAACAACCATTGCCAGGGAAATGCGCGCGCGTGGACCCTGGCCTTGGTCTCACATAGACAACTTTTTGTGCGCCCATCCCGACCCAGACAGGTTGGCGTCTACGGTGCGCCTCCTCGTGGAGGACTTGCTACGGTCGGGATTTCGCTTAAACCTAATCGACACGAGCAGAGTGCACGCGACGCATGGGTTTTCTTGGGTTCAGGCTCGAGTGTTGGCGGTAACGTTGTTACGTAACTGTTACCGGTAACGAGTTACTTTTTGGTAACTTAGTAACGTACTCGTTACTTTTCCAAAGAAGTAACGGGCAACGTACTTACGTTACTTATTTTGAGTAACGTGTAACGAAATTACGTTACGTTACTTTACTTCCTAAAACTTAAAAAATTCTATTTTAATTTTTTGTGTGTGTGTGTTTTAAGTGCCCAGTTATAAATGCCTTAGTCAAAAATGCCCTGTCCTCCACTTTTCTTTGACGTCGGTGTTCTTCAGATTTTACGTCACCCACACCACCTCTGCCACTGGTTTTCTCCCGCGGCTCGTTGACCTCGCTACCGCTGTCACCTCGGCTGGAAGGCCAAAGAGGTCCGGCTTCGGGTGAAAAACCAAAAATATAGTCATACGGTGATTATTTCTTCTGACAAAACAGCCGTTTACAACTCCCTGTAACGCCGAACTAGAGCGCAGCTCTTGAGGAGAGGAGGAGAGAGGTACTGAGGAGAGGGTAAACCTCCTCCCTCCTCCTCAACTCCTCAGCTCTACCAAATACTCCCTCCCTCCCTCCCTCCCATCCTCCTCCTCCCTCACTCCCCTTCCTCCTTTTTCTCCCCCCTCCCTCCTTCCTCACTCCCATTCCCTTTTCCCCGTCAGTCTCACCCTCCCCTCCTCTATCCTCCCCCTCCCTCCACCCCTCCCTCCCCATCCTCCTCCTCCATCTCCACCGCGCTCCTCCTTCATCTCCCCTTCCTTCCCCTCCCCTTCCTCCCTCCCCTCTCTCCTCCTCTCTCCCCACTCCTCGTCCTCCCCATCATGCCTCCTTCCCCTCCTCCTTCCTCCTCTCCCTCCTCCCCCTCCTTCCTCCCCTTCCTCCTCCTCCCTCCCACTCCTCCTCATTTCCCCTCCTCCTTCCTCCTCCCCCCTCCTCCTCTCCTCCTCCTCTCCCTCCTCCCCTCCTCCCCTTTCCCGCGCGGTGCATTGCCGGATCTTCCCGCTGATGCACCGCGCCCTGCTAGCGACGCCGGCGGCGACGCCGACGGCGACGCCGCTCAAGCTGGAAACGGAGCGCCTAAGAGCTGCGCTCTAAAATGTAATTGAAGGCCGCCAAACCTCGGATCCATCCGAAAACGAAACCACTCTCATTGGTCCTCGCACGCTTATCAAAAGGATCTCGGGCCAATGGCGTTGGACGACGTTCCGTCGCGCAGTGATCCCGAGGTAGCCGCATCGGCCGAACCTCTTTGTCATTCGAGCTTCGATCATGGCGGAGTTCTCTACGCTCGAGGACCTGACGCCGTTAGAGGTTGAAATTCTTCGGCGGACAGCCGACCTGGGGATGATTTCCTATGACGCCACTCCGACGTGCGATGTGGACGATAGCAGCGCTTCGGAGTCATGTTCGGGTTCCGAGGACGACGAAACGCAGACCTTTTCGGGCGTTTTGCGGTTTGGGCAAGTCCTAACCAAACCAACGTTTGACATCGCAGCGTTACCTCTGGTACGTGATGTCAAGCGATGTCGCCACGTTGACTTTCGCCTCGGGAGGACGGAGGGAAGGCTGGTTCAGACATGTGCAACGAGCGCGTATTTACGACTGCGTCCGTTGCAACCGGAGCGACCGGAACGACCGCTACAACAAGCGCAGCGGGTGGTCAGCACGGCGACCGCTTCTATACGCCGCCGTCAGCTGTTTCAGCGGCCCCTCTAAAAAGGGGACGCACTGCTACTCAATGCCGTAACAGAATATAGACAGACAGTTTTCTATAGCCAAAAGCTTTATTATTATTTTTTCTTGATAGGCTTGCAGGCTACAGTGGATGAAAAAAAGAAAATAAAAAGATGCAGTACGCCGTCTTGGACGATCACGACTCTAATACACGACATTACAATAGTACAAATATCGCCACACGCCTTTTCTACGATTATAAAAGACAATGTAATCTTAGCAGCGATATAGCAACGTAGAAATATGATTTCGTGATCAGATAGACGTTGCGAGCGTTCAGGATTGCTAACACTAATCACTTTTCTCCGGTGATGAAAACGCGTGAAAATTCGCATCCTTTATACGGTACGCGCCAGTAATACCTTGAACTTGAGCACACGCATGAAATGCGCCAAATAAGAAATCCGGGCGATGTTCGAGGACACAAATGCTTAGAAAGCACCACTGTAGTCGAAGTAAATAAACACGACGGCACGGGCGTTTCTGCTGTCTTGAGAGTGCCGCCACGACATCGCCGCACGAGTAGGTGGATCTTCCCTTCTAGTACGTGCTGGGTTATCATAGCGACACACGACGAAAATTCACAGTCAAGGATAGCGCTTTTACGCGGAACGATGAGCTTCCACCACGCCGACCACGCCAACGATCACCACCGACGCCATGTTCGCAGAGAAGAAGCCGGCCCGCGACCGGCACGACCGGCATGCAACGCGCGCCACCAGTTCTCCTCGACCTGTGATTGGTCTGCCGCTGCGGTTGTTTCCAACGCAGCGGGGAAAGAAAGGCCGCCAAAATTTTCAAACATACGATAATTTCATTGGTCCTCGCAAGTACAGAAAAGAGTCCGCACGTATTTTATTCCTGCGTGATTAATAGGCGGTTCTGCCTTCTAAAACTGAAGATACTCATTCACTGACACTTCCTTAACGCCATCGCACCAAAAAGTAGCTTCCCCAAAAACCGCCCGAGTCCCCCTTTAAGTTCCGTGCCAACATGTTATAAATCAGCTTCATATATGCTTCCGCGTTTTTTCTTGCAACTTCTTCGGGTTGAAACCCTAAAGAAGAGGGTAATTAAGTTTCCGCCGGGACATGTTTTAGCTATGGCGCTTACGCACATATCAAACGTCGAAACAGCAAATGTATTGGTTCGGCGCGCATCGCAACTGCAACAGTAACGTGCGTTACTTTTTTATCAATGACGGTGACAGCAACGCGTTCCTTTTATTTTTTAGGTAACGTAGGTCGGTAGCGCGTTACTTTTTTATTTGCAAGTAACGAGTAACGTGTTTGGTTACTTTTTTCGGTAACGCCTACAACACTGCCTGCGCAATACACCCGGCGCCGTTTTACAGGCGGCTCTTGGCAACAACCATTGCCAGGGAAATGCGCGCGCCTGGACCCTGGCCTTGGTCTCTATAGACAGCTTTTTGTGCGCCCATCCCGGCCCAGACGGAGTTTGGCGTCTACGGTGCGCCTCCTCGTGGAGGACTTGCTACGGTCGGGATTTCGCGCTGCGGCCAAATCGACACGAGCAAAGTGCACGCGACGCATGGGTTTTCTTGGAGTTCAGGCTCGGCACAGCCGATGACATCATTTCGCACACGCCGGAACGGCTGTGAGCCATTTCTCGCGTCCTCCGCTCGCTGGAGGCGCTCCGGGGGCGGCAGGCAGAGCCGTTTATTGAGGAAGTTTGGCCGCTGCATTGGTCTGGATAGGCGAGCATCTCGGGGCCAACCACAGGCCGCGAAACAGCCCCTAGCGGTGGTCGTGTGATCTAAATATGTGACACGACTATACTTCGTTTCACCTTATGTGCGAGCGAAGGCAAAACTGGAAGCGCGAGCACGGAAGCTCCGTGTGTTCAGGCTTTGCTCGAGCGCGCGAGCTGGGGAGAAATGCAAAAAGCGCTGGTCTCGCGCTTCTGGCTTTGGCTTCGCTCGCAGATAAAGTGAAACGAAGTATAATTTGAACCGTGCCGAGCGGAACTCCGCGTCTCAAGACGCTCGCGCACCCCACCCTTTGCACTGTTTTCTTTCAGCCAGTCTCAGGACGCTGTTCTAGCAGTGCAGACAAAGGCATGGGCACGAGCGCGTGGCTTTGGAAAGTGCCTCCTATGCACGAGGTCTCGTACAAACAAAGCGTTTCGCTGAGCTAGGCTCACGCGCCTGTGCCTTTGTCTTCACTGCAGACATTTGTGAGATGGAGTAGAGGTCTCCTGATTGGTCGACGCTGTGTCACAAATTTAGTTTACGCTCTAAGCGTGGGGGAATCTTCGGCGCTGGCGGCGGCCTTGCATCCGCCTATTGTCCAAACTCTCCTCTATATACGGCTCTGCGGCAGGCTAGAGTGCCTTCATACACACGCGCTTTTGCTTGAGTGGTGACATCTCAGCCATTTTCCCGCCCAATCGTTTTTTTTTATGCATTTTGAAGCGCGCGCAATCTGGTGTCACTCAGCTCGAGCGCGTAGCTTTGGCTAATGCATAGACGCCATTTTACTGCCCAAGTCACGCACCGAGTGCGCGAAAGCGTCACGCGCTTGCACATTCAGGGCAGCAATGGATGTCTCTTCACCCTCAGAAAGACGCAGACATGTAGGCGCCCTACGGCGGGCTATTATGGCGGGCTACATGGCATTTTACTTTTTCTCTGTAACTCTGGGTTTTTTTTCTTCTTCCTCCCTTGTTTGACAAAGTTTCAGACCAAATTTCTCTTTCACTCAACTGGCTACCCTTTCTTCTGCCTGTTTGGCCGACTTTGCCGCACTGCCGACCGCTCCCTTTTTCCCCGCTACCCAACTGCGCATGAGCAGATGCCTCCGGATTCGGTTACGGCGTAGATGTTGGGGACTGTGAGCAGGCAATAATCGCCTCTCTGCCGAGACCAATATGCCTCCGGGAAGGACTCGCCGTGCTGTGGTGGGCGTGTATTGCCGAGAAAGGAGCACTTCTGCACACGGACAACAGAGTTTTGGCTCTCGCGCTGCGCCGCGGCCATGGACGAGCTTTGCCTTGGGCTATTCCCTGTGCCATTTTTTTATTTCTTTATTTATTGACCTTTATTGAAAAACCTCAGGAAGCCGTTCGGACGTTTCCTCGATTCGTCCGCCGCCCTCTGCACGAGAAGGAAAAGATGTCTCGCGCCGAGAGCGCGAGGACTCGATGGCCCGCCGGCTTGCCGTCGCGTGTCAAGCGCACAACGGCAGGTCCGGCTGAGGTACCACACAAGAGAACGGAGCGACACTGGCATAGCCTGCAAACTCGTCATGGCCCGGTACGCGCATCAAGCTATGCTGTTGCGAGCTTCCACCCTAGCACAGACAACCAGCGAAAGCAGGATGACGTAGCACGTGATGCCAAGCTAGAGCACTTCTAAGGCAAAGCTCGTGCCAGCTGGCCGCGGCCCATGCGAAGCGCGCTAGAGCCTAAAGCTGTGTTGTCCGCTTGTAGAAGAGTCCCTTTCTCGCCAATGCACGCGCCCCAGAACACAGCAAGTCCTTTCCAGAGGTATATTGGCCTCGGCAGAGGCGCTATGATTGCCTGCGCATAGCCCCCTATAAGTACTCCAAAACCGACTCCGCGGAGGCATCTGCCTATGCGCTGTTGGGTAGCGGGGAAGGTGGAGCGGTGGGCAGTGCGACAAAGTCGACCAAACACGCAGAAGAAAGGGAAGTCAGTTGGGTGAAAGAGGAATTTGGTCTGAAACTCTGTCAAACATGGGACGCAGAAGGAAAAACCCAGAGCCATAAAGAGGAATTAGAAATGCCAGGTATCCCGGGGCATGTATAATATAATATAATATAATATAATATAATATAATATAATATAATATAATATAATATAATATAAGCACACCCGACAGGACAATGGGAGGCCCAGAATTCAAATCCTGGCTCCGCCATTTATTTTGGCTTTCGGCGGTTTCGTAAAACATTGATTCATTCGATGAAGTACTGTTCATTCATCTGCATATTTTCGAATATATATATATATATATATATATATATATATATATATATATATATATAGTATAAATAAGGTACGTCCGCACTTTATTTTCATTTTTTTGCGTCCACACGTTTTTTTAGTTTTTCTTATATATAAATGCGCCATTTTTCTAGCGTCACAGAATCAGCCAGCGAGAGACGTGCGCTTCGATAACCATAGGCAATTGCTTGGAAATAGCAAACATGACGTAGGTGTAACATGGCACAACAACGAAGACTAGGGAAAGGAACGAACAACACATGACATATTTTTGCAGCTTTCTGTGTTGTTTCTGTGTTGTTCGTTCAGCTCCTTAGTCTTCCTTCTTTTGGGCTATTGCATTTATATTATGTATGACTGTCACCAACTAGCCCAGCTCTCAATTTTATTACTTTATTGCACTTAGCAGTATTTTACTAGAGGATGGCTATAGTTCTGTTCCTTCCGTCAGTGTGGGCGAAGACTTGTCTGCATGTATTAGGTTGAAATAAACTATAGCGACGAGAAGGTGCGAATGGCTCTTCCAGAACCCAGTGGGAACTTTCTTAGGGTTATCTACAAATGCTGCCCAACAACAAAGTAGGGATATTTATTTCAATTTTTTTAAATATAGAATGCGATGATCCCCAAGTAGCGGAAGTAACATGTATGCTCGGGTATCAAACTATAGAATGTAAGTAGATGTAGTGAACAAGCGTTGGAGCTAGAAACGTGTGCAACTTTCGACCAATTAGAAGTATTAAGACGTTTCTAAGCTCCTTGAATTTCACGTTGTTGGATATGTGGGACTACTTTAAACCGTTTAATATAAAACGGCTGTCTAGCATTCCAATTAAACAAATTATTGGAAAAACCGAAATAAACCGGTTTTTAGGAACGTGTAACCGGTAACCGAAACCGTAAAAATTGAAACCGTAAAAAACCGAAACGAAACCGTTATCAACAGGAAGCGGTAACCGTAACCGTAACCGAAACCTTTATTTTTCGGTTTGAGTCCCTGAAGAGAACTTTAGGGGACAACAAGTCGCCGTGGCTGCTAGCAATCCCGCCCGACCTTCGAGAGGCGATCTTTCAAGCCTGCCACGACGACCCGACGTCCGGACACTTTGGTTACAGCCGGACGCTGGCCGTATTCGTGAAGTATTACATTGGCCCAAGCTCCCCAAGACCGTAAACCTATTTCGACAATCATGCCACGAGTGGCAGCGACGCAAAAAACCTCCGGCAAGGCCGGCTGGCCTCCTGCAGCCAATTCCTCCGCCAACTGCGCCCTTCCAGCAAATTGGGGATGAGATCTGCCTGGCCCCTTTTCCCACAGCGTCAGCGTCGGGAAAACGCGCTGGACAATCGTCGCCACGGGTTATCCCGCGCGAGCTGCGCGAAGCGAAAGTCGCTTCGCTTCAGGAACTGCTGTGGGGAAGTCGCCAAGTTTTTCATCAGGTCCATCGTTCTCCGGCACGGCGCTCCCGAAGTGCTGATATCGGACAGTGGATGATCGTTACCTGGCCCAGCTGACGCAAGGAAACCCTTCGTCTCGGCCACACCAGCGATCGCCTCACCACGGCCGTTACCATCCACCGACCAACGGGCTGGCGGAGAGACTCAACAAGACCTCCGCCAACATGCAGTCTCTGCATGTACGTCGAGCGTGGAGCGCAACACACTGGACCAGGTGTTGCCGTACGTCACATTTGCCCACACCACGGCCGTGCAAAGAGACAACCCGGGTGACACCCTTTCCAGCTGGTTCATGGTCGGAAAGTAACGACGTGCTGGTCGCCGATGGTACCCCACGGGCGGCTGTCGACGGAAGCGACGACGCCCAGGTGGTTGCCAACGGGCAGAGCAAGTCTTTCAGCTCGCCAGACTCCGGATCAAATCCCAACAAGGTGTCGGCTTTGGCCGCCACAACCTTCGTCGTCAGGACATCCACTTCCAGCCCGGAGACGGGGTGTGGGTCTGGACACCGATTCGCCGCCGAGTGGTCTTGGCGAGGAACTCCTGAAACGGTATTTCGGACCCTACAAGGTACTTTGTCGATTTGGAGATCTGAACTACGGTGAGGCCCGATGAACAAGAACATCATGACGCCCCCGACCACGACCTGGAAGTCGTCCACGTCGTGTGCCTGAAGCCGTACTATACTCGATAGGACTGTGGATATTATGTGTTCTAAACGACTCTTTTAGTTTGCGGTCATTTTTATTTGCTTTGTTTTGTTTTTGCGTCGCATCAGGGCGATGCACTTTTTTTAGAAGTGAGGAGTATTGCCACACGTGCTTAGCTGGGTTGCCTGAGCACCGCGGCCTGGCGTAGCCGTACGGTTGTTGTGCTTGCCTTCCACGCGAAGAGCCAGGTGTGGTGAACTGTATATAATAGACTAGCGAAATCAAGCTCAACAAGGCTGTGAAAAGAAGAAATAGAAGAGGGAGTAGGAGAACACGAGAAGAAGAGAAGAAGAAGAGGAGGTGTGGGAGATCAAGGTGGAAAAAAAGAGCAAACCCTAAACCTTCTTGGAGCCGTCATCCAACCTGGGGAGACTCGGCGGAATCCCGAGACGCGAGGGCGCTTCGTAATCGGCGAACCCTTGGCACCTCAGAGCAAGAAGACGGCTGCCCCGAGGAAGAAGGAAGCTGCCGGGCTCTCACGATCAACCGACCTGCAATATTCCGGCCATCGCTGACCACGCCAAACACTAACATGGCTGAAGTGCCTTTTCTGCTGCGCTACTCCGCTTGTACGCGAACTATGACTGTGATTTAATTTACCCGCGGGTCTTGTAATACCGTCAGGAGTGACTATTCTTTCTACATATTTTTATTTGATTAGGTTCTTTTTCTTTTTCTCGTTTTTCTAATTTGGTTTAAACCGCATAACTAAAAGGTATATCAGAAATCCCCTGTCTCGTCCTTCTTGCGGGGGCCAACAGCTCTTCACACCAAAGAACATTCCCACACCTGGGGTTCGATTCCCGGGTGCGACGCGTCTTCTATTTCTTCTTGCAAATTTTAGAGTTTTTGATGAGGGTGCGAACTCTGTTGCGTGCTCGAGGTCAGAACGTTCTATACGCTGCATCGTCTACGCTGATTGTTATAGAGCCCACGTTTTGGACAAAAACGGCTCCGCGTGGCGAGCCGCAGTCCGGGCGAGTCAGTCTCGCCCCAGCGTTCCGATCCTGCTGTTGTGCCGCCATCGACGCCCGTGACGCTCTATTGTTATGTTCTGTTATTTTCTGTTTTGGCCACAAGTTCGCCCACGTGCAATGTTTAGGTTGTTTAAGTATTGGTTGCCTCATCGATTGTTGTTACAGCGATATGTTGTTGTTCTTGGGTTTTCTAATTCCCAAGGCGAAAGGCAGATATTATGATTTGGGCTATCAACATGCGTCGCGTATGTGTGATCTTCTCCATGCCCAGATAACTTCCGTGCGATGAAGAACCCAACTTTTCGTGTTTTATACAAGAACAATAAAAGCACCAGATATTCCTAAAGAAGTGTCTGTTTTTATTTGTTTTTTATAACGAGATTCATAACCTGTCCCTTGTGATAGCCATTTAGCTGGTTTGGATGCTGTTAACGCCTATTTTCACATTCCGATGTGCTAACGTAGATTAAATATTAAATAATGGCTTGAACTTGAAAACTTATTCAAAGCGCATTATTACTATACTCAAAGCAATGTTATATCAGCAAATGCCTTTAAATGCATGAGGAATTTCCAAGGTACCCATTTCAACGTCAATGTTTTCAAACAGCTTTTTTTTTAATTTTCTGCATTCTTTTTCGATGGAGCCTCTGTGACATTACTGGACTACTAAGGATTTAGATCAAACCGCGAGCGCGAACGGTGAAGTCATACCTCATATACAAATTCAATATTATAGAAAAAGGGAATAAATGAGAGTCCAGGAACACTTGCATCAATAAGAGCATTAACCCTGAGCTATCTTTCATAGTGGGTACTGTATTTTCGACTGGGATTGGAGCCACGTGATTATTCTATCCACGACTCCTTTATTGTGGATCTTGTCTTTTATGGAACCGTGTTGTTCCCGTGCTTTTTTCTTGCACGTG
>JAZHYW010009578.1:0-57105 GCA_037355805.1 Ixodes ricinus
TTACCCAGCACCCCTGTTACATAATCACAGACTCCCAAGACGCCTGCACACCAGATCCTCGACGCCCAGCAACCACGTGAAGGGAAGCGGACCATCAGTATCATCTGGAGTTCGTCCCATATTGAGACCGATGTGAGGGGTAATGCCCTAGCCCATCACTTGGCACGCGAAGAAGCTGACGCCCGTGTCATGGTTTCAGGGGACGAACACCCAGATCAGCAACCGGGCCTACCCACCCCACTCACCACCTATAAGAACATCACCACTTACTATCGATAGGAACGGCGCACTCTACCACCACCTCATCATACGCTTGACAAATGGGAACAGGTCAAGTGGCGCCTGTTTCAGACCAACACTTACCCAAAGCCTTCCAGACTCTACCTGCTTTACTCCCAGCTCTTATCCTCACCCTTATGCCCCAACTATACTTCAGTCCTTCAGCTTGGGTCCAGACGCAGTCCGATGCTACATAGCGACGAGCGTGTGAGCTCCGAACAAGTAGCTTCAGCAGTCTCCCACGAGCGCGCGTGCTTGGCAGGGACTCTGGAAGTCGAGCCCGGAGCTCGCGCTTGTAGCATCGGCTGCGTCTGGGACCCAAGCTCAAACGAAGTATAGAGCGCTGCACGGGCCGGAATCTCTAGGCCCGGCCCGGCCCGAGCCCGACAGCATATTTAATTTCTAGGCGCGGCCCAGTAGAGACACTGCCCGGGCCCGGCGCGGGCCTGGCAGAATAGACGCAAGGAAAATTTTGTGTTCCTTAACCTATAAAGTTTCTAAGCATTGTGGGCTTTGCGGCCCATTACTGCGCGAAGGAACTCGCGCTCCGCGCCCGGCGCGCAACGTGCGCGCGAGCCACGCTCGAGGCTCGGGCAGCCAGAGTGCGTTCGCTGCAAGGATACAGTAAAGGTGTGTGGACTGAGTTCTGCCTTGTTGGTCCTTCTTTCGGGTGAGCAGTAGCACCGAACCCTACAATATTTGGCGCTCCACGCAAGGCCTACTGCTCCCCCGCGGGTTGGACCGCAGGCTTTTAGCCCGTTTTAGGCGTGTTAGCCTGTTTTTTCTCGCTTTTGCCATCCCCGATAGGCCTACCTGGTCGTTCGACTAGGCTTCGGCCACCGGACGCCATCCTTGCCATCGCGGCTTGGGCATTGTGTATATTGTGCATACTGTAGTATATTAAATGGTTTTCCGTTCTTTTGTGTTTCGTTTTGTTCTGTTTGTCTGTTTGGCTGTTTTTCTGTGGTTGATTCTGCGATGCAGACCCGCCCTAGACCCGCCGCGGAGCAAGGCGAGACCGGAGACGGGCCTGACCCGACGTCCATGGACCTGATGGCTCGGGTGGCCAACCTCTACGACACGGTCACGCAACGCCTGGTCCTGGCTGACCACAGACCCCAAGGGCAAGGGCCACGACCTCTGCAGCCGGTCCCGTTGTACACGGGCTACGACGACCGGAAGTCCGTGGCCGACTTCATGGCCGAGCTGGTGGCCTATAAGCTCGCCACGGGAGCCTCCGACAAATTCGGCCTCGCGCGGGTTCTGCCCGTGGCGTTCCAGCCGAGCGCCGCGCGCTGGTGGCGCATCGTGGCCCCTTCCTCACCTGGGAAGACATTCGGCGGAAGTTTCAAGATTAATTTCTTCCACCTGGGTACCAGTCTCGAGTGCAGCGAGAACTGGAGCGCCGGACCCAGCACCCGGACGAAACCCTCGTCGAATATGTACGGGTGATGCAGGAGCTCTTTGACAGAGCCTACCTAACGACGTCGGAGTCGGACAGGGTTGCTCGGGTGATGCAGCAGAGCCACCCAAGGTTCCAGCCCTACCTGCGTGGCCGCACGTATTCCACCCTGGAGCACCTGACCCGGGAAGCACACGGCATACAAGAGACGCTCCTGGCCGAGCTGCAGTATCGGCCCCCGCCATCGCCTGAAGAAGCTCTAGAGCCGTCCTGCGCCTGGAGAGCTCCCGGGCTAAGAAGAAGTCCTACTCGGCGCCAAACCCTGGATGGCGCAGTCCGTCCCCCCCCCCCCGTGCACTGGACTCCCATGCCTTCGGGCAATGGGAGCGCGGGAGACCACTCGATGGTTCGGACCCCCGGCTACGTGCCCGGCCGGCTGGATCGAGACTACGGCAGGGTGAAAGCCATTCAAGGTCCTTCCCCCGCATTGCCAACCGGGGTGCCGATAGTGGTCCAATGAGGGAAACCAGGAAAGGCCGCAACGACGAGCGCAGGCAAGCCCGACGCACGGCCTTGACCGGCGCAACTCGGAGCGGTGATTCGGCTGCGGTCGCCGTGGCCACTTCCGGCGTGATTGCCCCGACCTGCGGCGCAACCGTCCTGCAGCCTCGGGAAACGAGTCGACCCCTGAACACCTGTCGGCCGCGATGACTATGGACAACCCGGCAAAACTTCCATCGGCATGTCAAATTCAGCCTGACCTTGAGCTAATTGAGCCTCGTATGACAGTTGCAGTGCTCGGAATAGCTGTGGCAGCGCTGACTGATACCGGTGCGAGTCTGTCACTTATTGGGGACTACCTGATTGAACGCTGCAAAGAGCAAAAAGCTAACCTGCGCGGGACTAACCTGCGCTTACGGCTGGCGTCAGGACAAGAAATGCACGCGCGTCAAGCCGTGAGGTTACAGATCGGGTTTAACGACGAAAAATGCCATGATCGTTTCGTTTGCTTACTTGGTCTCACGGTACCGATTATTTTGGGGCGAGATTTCCTTTTCAGGGAAAACCTGGTTGTTGACATTCCGAACAAAGGCAACCGGTTAGGCAGTGACGCGAAACTGATCCCGTTTACCAAGCGAGAGGATTGTATCGTCAGTATCAATAACGTTGGCGTTAGAACACCTGCTTTGCGACTCTCATGTGCGGTAAGTGATTCTTTGCAGAAGTGTCCTGCTACGGACCAGCAAAGGGGGCGTCGCCAAGGACTCCTGGAGGGGCTTTCGCCAATGTTTACGGAGAACCCTGGCAGAACCGGTGTCCTAAAGCATTAAATTGACACCGGGAATACACGGCCTCTACGCTGCAACCCCGACCGATCAGCGTGCACAAGCGAGCCTTGCTGGACAAGGCGCTCCAAGAGATGATCGACACGAGTGCCGTACGTGAGTCGCAGAGCCCTTGGGCCTTCCCGATCGCCCCCAAGAAAGATGGAAAGGCTCGGCTTTGCGTCGACTATCGGCGCCTGAATGCGGTAACCATTCGTGACGTGTACCCGTATCCTTCGATTGAGTCGATCATGTAAAATTTGGGAAACGCGAGCTTTTTCACGACTCTTGACTGCTGTCACGGTTTCCACCAGATAGAGGTCAAACCCGCCGACATCGAGAAAACAGCATTCACATGCTACAGAGGATTGTACGAGTTTGTTCGCATGCCTTTTGGCTTGAGCAACTCTCCTGCCACTTTTCAACGCCTCGTGGACATCGTGCTTGGAGACGCACGGCACAACTACGCCATGGCATATATGAATGACGTAGTAGTCTCCTCCCGCTCGTTCAAGGAACATCTTGTGCACCTTCGAACTATTCTCGAGCGCATGAGGAATGCTGGTTTGACAGTTCACCCAGGAAAATTGCAACTGGCAACATCTAAGATTAAACTGCTCGGTTTTGTGATCGAGGATAGAGCGCTTCGCCCTAACGAGGACAATCTCAGGGCCATAACTGAATTGCCTTCCCCCATGATGCAAAGAGTTTGCAGCAATTTCTTGGCATGGTTGGATTTTACCGCCAGTTTGTTCCTCACTGTGCAGAGATAACGCGGCCTCTGAACGAGCTGCTGCTCAAAGGCGTCAAGTGGCGCTGGACGGAGGCACTGCATAGAGTGCCTTCATACACACGCGCGCTTTTGCTTGAGTGGCGACATCTGAGCCATTTTTCCGCCCAATCGTTTTTTTATGCATTTTGAAGTGCGCGCATTCCGATGTCACTAAGCTCGAGCGCATAGCTTTGGCTAATGCAGAGACGCCATTTTACCGCCCAAGTCACGCACCGAGTGCGCGAGAACGTCACGCGCTGGCACATTCACGGCAACAATGGATGTCTTCACCCTGAGACAGACAGGCATGTAGGCACCCTAGCACTGCAAAATGCTTTCCTTCAACTGTTCAGAGCTGTTGCTGGGGCAGCATCTTTGAAGCTCCCAGACCTCAACCGTCCGTTTGTACTGCAAACCGATGCGAGCGGCTACGGTTTAGGTGCTGTGCTGCTTCAAGACTTTGATGGTGTCTTACGGCCCGTAGCGTTTGCTAGCCATACGTTGACAGCAGCTCAACGGAATTACAACGTTTGCGAGCTTGAGTGCCTAGCTATCATATTCGCCCCGTAGAAATTCAACATGTATCTTGATGGCGGGCGCTTTGTAATCCAGTCGGATAATACCGCCTTGTCTTGGCTTCAGCGGCTGGAAAATTTTCATTAGCACGCTGGACACTTACGCTTCAAACATATGACTATACCATTGTGCACAAGCCAGGCTCCCAAAACAAAGTTGCAGACGCTTTGTCGCGCACTCCGCTTGGCGAAGAGCAAGTGCACGAGAATGCCAATGTTGTGGCTGGGATAGATGCCGGCTCGCGCTGGGGTACTTTGATTAGCCGAGATGAGCTTCGTGCAGCACAGCAGAACGATGGACTTTGTCGTAGGAACTTTGAGTGGTTGTTTTCACGTGACCGATGTGGCAACAGAGACGCTCACATGGGTTTCCACTCGTACTTGATGGCCGAAAACGATCTGCTGCTCCGGTACATACCTCAGACCGAAGACGAGAAGGGTAGCTCCACAGATACTCCATTTCGAGCCGTGATACCTCGCCGACTTCGTACGTCATTCATTAGATACTACAATGACTCTGCTTTGGCTGGTCACAGTACTGGCTGCAAGACTTTTGAAAAGTTAAGCCGTACTGCAACTTGGCCAGGAATTCGTCGGGACGTGTTGAGGTATGCTCGTTCATACCCGGTTTGTCAGAAAGCCAAACCGCGCGGTGGTCAACCCCCTGGTCTCATGCAACCAGTCGTGAGTCGATTCTATGGGAATGCGTTGCCGTCGACGTCATGGGCCCTTTCCCACACAGTCCACGTGGCAACCAGTACCTATTGGTTGTCACGGATCACTTTAGCAAGGGGATTGAGCGATTTGCATTGCGATCGCTGACGTCCAAGAAAATCAGGTCGTGTCTCATGGAGACGTTCACACGCTTCGGATTTCCGCCGAAATTGATTAGCGCGACGCTACTTATTTTGCCAGCAAAGTGTTCCGAGACTCCTGTGCCGCATTGGGCATACAACACAGGCGGATGTATCCTTATCACCCACAAGCAAATCGATGTTAATAGTTCACACCGGACGTCACCATGACTGGGACGCGAGGCTTCCAGAACTCGCGTTTGCAACACGCACAACCGTTAACGGGTCTACTGGTTTTACGCCAGCTTGCCTTTATTTCGGAAAAGGCTGACTTTCCCGCTGGAAAACACTTGCACGACCAACAATTCTGGCGCTGCTCGCCCATACCGTCAGTTTGCAGGAAGTCTACGACGCAGACTCAGGGACATCGTTCGTGATGCCCGGGAGAGCTTGGACGCCGTGCGGCTACAGCAGGCTGAGCAGTACAATCGTGGCCACCGGGACGTGCAATTTGAAATTGGAGACCTTGTACTCCGACGGACACACCCACTTAGTGACGCCTCCAGAGGTTTCACAGCTTCCCTGGCGAAAAGGTGGGATGGTCCGGATCGAGTGCGAGACAAGGCCTCACGCCTCATGTACACGCTTGTCCATTGTGAGCCTGGACGACTCGCTGGACCTGTTCATGTCACCAACCTCAAATGGTATTATGAATCGGATGACGAAATTCTTTCGCAGGTGGAGAGTGATGTCGATCCGGGCTATACTTAAAAATAAACTTAACTCTGTGAGGACTTTTTTTATGTTAGTGACGAAGTCGAAGACTAAGAAGATGCGCGTTGCAATAGGCTTTGGCGAGAACTAGTTTCCGCACCATACAGATTATGCGCGTAGTTCTGTGCGATATACACCGTTAGTGTGCTCGCAAATTTAGCTAGTCTATTGCCGCGCCCAACGTTACCGACGCTTTCTTGTAGAAACCTTTCCAAAAGACAATTGTTGATTCTTTTTTTGTTGTTCTTTTCGAATCTTCAACATGTCCCGCTACCGCCACAACCGTCGCCGGCGGTTCTCTCAACCTCCTCGATGAGCCACGTGGTTTCGGGGACTACGGCAACGCAGTGGGCGGCCGAGGACCCTCTACCGGCCCTAGCTACGCCGCCAGACGCCATAACTACGACCACGGCGGGACCTAAGAAAGCCAGATCAGCAATCCCGGCAGCGGCTACAACGACGGCTACGGGCGCACACCAACGGAGACCAGGACCGCTACGAAGGTCCACCAGAGCGCCATGTTGCCAGGCACGGCGCCGGGAGTTCCCACTCGTCCTCAGTCGGCGGACCCGCATCAGGGGTTCCTGTTGAGGGCGTATTGCCTTAACGCTGATAAGATCAAAGCCGAGGAGTTCTTCAATCGGCTCTGCCTGTACTGCAACGTCGTCAAGATCAAGTTCCTGAAGAGCAGGAACGGCTGTGCCATCGCGCAGATGTATGACCACTTGGCCAAGGAGTGAGCACAGCCCTTTAAGCTTCCTGAGAGTACGTCGTCCTTCAAGGACTTCATGGGCAACTGCAATAACCGCATCACCAATCCTGAGGCGGCCTCCAAGAACCACATCCAGCGGCTTGCATCGTCACAACCCCCTCCTCCTCTACCACCCCAAACCAGAGAGGACAGCCACGGAGCCAGAGGACAGAGAAGGGGGGAGGGGGGGGGGGTTTGTGGGTTTTGCGGCCCATTACTGCGCGAAAGAACTCGCGCCCCGCGCCCGGCGCGCAACGTGCGCGCGAGTCACGCTCGAGCCCCGGGCTGCCAGAGTGCGTTCGCTGCAAGGATACAGTAAAGGTGCGTGGTCTGAGTTCTGCCTCGTTGGTCCTTCTTTCGGGTGAGCAGTAGTGCCGAACCCTACAGCATAAAGCTAGAATATTTGATTTATATTTCTTTTAAACTTTAACCGAATTTTTAGATGCGGAGAATCTCTTGCTTGGGTCTATGTCCCGCGGCCTTGTAGTCCGCATTCACACTACGCACGCGCAACTCTCCTCCTTCCCTCTCTCCAACAGCTGCGCGTTACTCTCTCCGCTTCTCTCTCTACCAGCTGCGTGCACTGCGCGTGCGTTCGCTTCTACTCACACCGCGCGCGCACGCGCAACTCTCCTCCTCTAGTCTCCTCTCCTTCAAGTGTGAAAAAAAATAAACGGCGAGCGGCGAGCGTTCCAAGTTTCTCTGCCGCGAGCCGCGACGAAGGCTCGCGTAGGGGGTGACGCTAGGGCAGTCGGTGGCGCCATCTCTCGTCGTCAGCACGCAACTGACTCTTTCCTCGAAAACCAACACGATGCTCCGCATCACCCCATGGTTCCCCTCGGGAAGATGGTGTAACTTTTTTTACACAATATATATCCCGACTTAGACGACTATTCGCGTGAATATGGGCGAAATATGCACTTCATAAACTATTTTGAGAGAAAAAAAAGTGGGCAATCTTTTATTTACTGTACGCATTTCTTGAAGAGATATTGGACTTTTCGTTGTTCAATTCGTTTCACAGAGAACTTTCCCCTCTACATGTTTTTATGAATAAACAACCAAAATCACACTGGTGCATATTCTAAAGGCTGCATAAGCATAACATTATCTATGGTAGTTAGCTTATCTTTGGTGGCACAGTGAGTCCCCCTGAACAAAATGCGAAATCAAACTCACCTTTTTTTTAGTTTGAAAAGCAGTGGAAAAAGACACTCACGTGGTACCCTGTGACTGTAGTGCCCTCGTTTTCTTGACCGCACTTTTCCACTATCCTGGTGGAATCGTACACGTTCCTTTTATCGACCTAAAAATTTTCCAAATGCAAAACGTTTTTTTCTACGATCAGTGAGCACATTTTTTTGTTTTCAACAATTTAGAATTTGCTGCACGCGACTGCCCAGTCATGGCCCGGGCCGGGCCCGGGCCCGAGAAAATGAGGGCTACAGGCGCGAGCCTGGCCCGCGGGCCAGGCCGGGCTCGGGTCTTCCGGCATGGCCCGGGCCCGTGCGGTGCTCTAGCCCCTACTGTCAACATGACCGAGGCACCATCTACCACATGGTCCTGGCCTGCCCGAAACATCCAAACCTACAAGACGCAGCACGACTTCAAAACCACCTCAACTCCTGGGAGACGGCCGTCAGAGCCTCGGACGCGGAAGGTCACCCCCAGCTGGTTATCCCAGCCGATGAGGCGAGCAAGGCCAATGGGACCCCAGACATAGGGACCACCCCAGGGTGAACACCCGAGGTCATTCTCGATGACCTCAATAAAGTATAATCTTTTTCTCTCTCTTCTACAACTGCTTCAACAGTGAATGCTTTACAGCCTGAACCGCGCGTTCTGCTGCGCCATCTGATTGAGGATGATACGGTGGGGTCAGCGTATGTTTCATTCCGTTGACCGGCAGAAAGTCTTGGAACTGTTTTGCGCCAAACTGAAACACATTATCTGACACCACTTCAGCGGGTAAGCCATGACTTGCAAACAATAACCGCACTGTCTCGACCGTTTTTATGCCGTCGTGGAAGTCATTATTTTTATCTCCAACGATTTGGAGTACGAGTCAATGGCCACCAGAAATATTTTCGTCTTCCTTACCAGCGAAGACCAGATGAATCCTTTCTCAACTTTTTGTACGCCACTTCCAGGGCGTCAACGGGGCTGGCTGTCCCACAGATATCACACTTTGGCAAACTGCACGCTGTTTCACAATCTGTTAAAATCAACTGTCAATCTGCGGCCACCACGCCACGTCATTTCGCGCAAAACACTCAAGATAGCATCTTTATTTGGTCCCCCCTCGATATCGTTTGCAGTTATCGGCGGCTCTTTAACAGGATAAAAGTAAAAGATTTATTCTGCCTCGTCAGACGTCGCAGCCAGGGGCAGGCGCGATAAGCCATTGGCGTTGCCGATCTTTGTTCCCACATTGTGCAGAATGCCAAACCGGTAATTTGCAAGAAAAATTAAATAACGGTGCACTCTAGCTCCAGCTGCTGCACTTGTATGGCGTTGTGTATCAACGATCACAGTAAGGGGTTGATGGTCCGTTATTACGTCGAAGCTTCGTTCATACAGATATTTGTAGAATTTCTTTGCTGCGAAAACAATGGCGAGAGCTTCTTTCTCAATCTGCGCATAGTTTCGTTCCGCAGGGGTCATTGATCGCGACGTGAACGCAATCGGACGTTCTATTTGTCAACCACGTGCGACAATACTGCGCCTAAGCCATACACTGACGTGTCGCAAGTCAGTTGAATGTTTTTCTTTGCGCCATATAGTTCTAGGACAATGTCTTTGACGAAGTAACCGTTTGCTGCGGTTCAAACTCTCGTCGCACTGGCTTGACCATTTCCATATACTGCCCTTGCGCAGTAACTAATGTAGTGGCTCTAGCACATTTGCAAGGCTGGGTAAAGATTTGGCACAGACGTTAACGAGGCCTGAAAATGTCTTTAGTTGAGTCACATTGCTAGGTTTCGGCGCTTCACGAATCGCCTTTACTTTGTACTCTGTGGGATGTAGGCCATGCCTATCTATTTCATGCACCAAGTACTGAACTCTTTGTGTGGAAAACGTGCCTTCTTTTAAGTTCGCCCGGATACCGTGTCTGCTCAACGCCTGCATCACTCTCTGCGATGGGCGGTAACACCCAGCTTGGTCTTTACCAGCTATCAGAACGTCGTCCGAATAACAGATGATACCAGTGATGCCTTGCAAAACTTGGTCAATCACATACTGAAACATTCCGGGTGCGCTGGCCACGCCGTAGGGTAAACGCTGGACCCTAAAAGTCCCATATGCGTATTTACCGTGAGCAGTTATTGTGCTCTTTCATCTAATTTAAGCGGGAGGTAGGCTTTCGACAGGTCCGAAACGGTAAACACTGTTCCTCCCACAAGGGATGCAAAAATGTCCTCCGCCAGTGGCATTGGGTAATCGACCACCTCCAATGGCCTGAATTACAGTAACTCCGTAATCCCCAGATAGGCGTATTTCTTTGCAACCTTTCTTCGCCACGATTACTAGTGGCATTGCCCAGGCCAGACTTGTGCACGTTACTAAAAAATAGTAAGGAATTACAATTACAATTACTCGAGGCTAAATTTTAATTTATTACAATTACAATTACTCTGCCATGAAAGTAAGTGACCGTTACCCCCAAAAGTAATCCGTTACTTTTGTGATGTTACTTTCAACATATATTTTCCTCAATTAAGAAACAAAGGGAAGAAGGTTATTAAAGTTCTTAATGCTGCCACCTCTTCCATTTATTGACCTTGAGTATTTTAAGCAACAGCTGACTTTCGAAAGTCTCGTCAGACATTTTGCGTTATTTCTTACACAATGTGTTCACTGCTACGCTCAGCACACCTTTGAACTGATGCACTGGATGCGAGTGCCATATTGTGCGTCACGAATGCTGTATGCTCTGCATTGAGCTTTTTCAGCAAAGCAATGGAAGTACTATTTACCTCGAAGATAGAACAAAGCTTCGTCCTTGCAGCCGTTGCCTGATATTCGAGAGTTTTAGTAAAGTTGGTAACAGTAAGGTGATAATTAAATAATAAATTAGGTTCGGCTTGATATTCTTCTTCCTTTGGTTCTGGACAGCTTGAGCCTGGGTTGAGACGTTGAGTGAATTAAGAAAACTTTCCAATAATTCAATATAAGTAATTGAGAAAAAAACACAGAGGTACAGTCATAACAACAATTAATTAGAACGTTGGTAAGAACAAGGAAATGTAAACGCACGTTTGCCATGCGTACCTTTCTTGGTGCCGTTCAAAAACGCACGGAGCACGGGCCGACTGCAGTTCACTCTGGTGTTCTCCAGATAGACGCCCGCTGATGCCATGGGCGGCGAAGAGCAGAGAACTAAGTGAGCCGCGCTATGGCCCCACTCAGGAGTTTCACTCTCTCCTCGAGCCCAGAATATCAAGTCTACGTCAGCCACCATTACGTTTTATTTGTAAAAATATCTGCTTGAGATAAGATGCGTCCTGCTGGGGTAAAAACAGGAAGAAGAAAAAAGAATATTACCATTTTCGAAGTGCTCGCAAAATGCTAATTCACAAAAAGGGTAACTGAGATGCAGGTAACCTGGCTGGAATACCCTAGAAGTTGGACTACAAAAAAGTAAGTAGCTTTAAAAACAGGGTCAGATAAAGTGAAAAAGCAGAAAAAATGCATCCTGCTTTTCTAGAGAAGATGATAAGTGTGCATCGACAAACGAGGATGCTTGTGGCAATAACACCTTCGCATATTATCACATCTCTTTTAGCGGATTTTTGGGTAGACGGAGCGTTGTCTCGTTTTGTGACATTATGAAAATGGTTGTAGTCACTATAACCGAAGAAGGACATTGTTAATGCTTGTTTGTGCACTTATCGCCTTAAGCTTCTCGAAAAGGCACACAATCACTTGGTGTCTTCCTCTCCCCGCCTTCGATCGCAACGAGAAAAAACAGACACTAAAAAAGCGGTTATAACTTCCCCCATCCCTTTTGTTTTCTTTTTGTTTGTAGAAATGTTTATTCTTATCTTTTGACATTGTTGTTAGGGTCTAAAAAAAAGTTTCAGGGGGCTTGGTGTTGCAAAAAAGGCTTTGCGGAACTGAAAAGTGCCAAGCCTCCCTTGAGTGTCACTGCGCTCAACTTTACCAAAATCGAAACGACCTTCTCTTTAGAAAAGGGGGAGGGGTGCTGGTTAGGAAAAAATGTAACGGATTACAAGGAATCCGTTACGTAAAAATGTAAGAATTACTTTAAAATTACTCTAGAAAATATGTAATTATTCCGTTACTAAATTGCTGATAACTGCAAGGGATTACAAGTAATTTCGTTACTTGTAACGGATTACGTACAAGTCTGGCCCAGGCACTATGCCTCACCTTATAAGTGACACCGGCTTCTTCCAGATAGGTTAGCTCTTTTCCAACTTGCTCGCGCAAGGCATATGGAACTAGTCTCCAACTTACCAAAGACTGGATTTGCATTCTCTTTTGTTACAATGCTACCTGTGAACCCTTGTGATGGCTCCGTACCCAGGCTCAAACACATCACCGTGCTGCTCTTTTAGTCGTTTTTCAGCTTCCACTATTCTCATGTGCCTAACCTATTGCACCTTCAGCACCAATTCATACAGCTTCTGAACGGCCTCATGGAGATTGACCTTAATTTTTGGGAGCCAGTCTAGACCCAAGAGAGTTGGCATGCGTGCGCCTTTCTCATGCTTGCCATTGAGCGGTGGCAGATGGTAACACAGGTCGCCGTAACATACTTCGACCTGAGCAACGCCCCTTCCCTTCAAGAGAAGTTCCGTTGTACACTCCGAGCTTTTCTTCCTCGCTTTGGTACGTCAAGTTCGGGAAGTTTTTCACAAAGTCTACCTCTGACATCATAGTAACAGCAGCCCCCATGTCTAATTCCATAGGGATGTATTTTTCATTTAACATTAATTTAACCACAATGGGGAGAGGACTTCCAACCTGATTAGTACTACAGATGAAAAGACAATCCTTCTCTGACATATTTTCCTCAATATTGTGCACGACCTTTGCCTTACAGTTATCGCGACATGGCCTGGCTTAGAACACTTGTAAGCTGCTTTTCAAGTAAGGACAACTCACTGGCGCATGCTGTCCTCCGCATTTGTGACAGGTGCGAGCAGTCTCTCGTTCCCATTTCTTGGCTTGTGCCTTTTTCGAGGTGCCCGGCTCGGTGTTTGATGTCCGCGACTTTGTAGCGTCCTGCTTGCCATGCTTGGGTGCTCCGCGCTGCTAGTGCACGGCCGTGGGACTTATCGTCGTAGAAGCGTTGGGCAGCATTTCCTTTGTGTCCTTCTGCGCTACTTCCATGGCTGGGGCTATTTTCCACACACGGTTTCAGGTTACGTCATTGTCGGGCAGAGCAAGAAGACGACATCGAATCGAGTCGATCCGCACGCACATATTTCTTGTGCATGCACACATTTTTTGAACATTATAAAACAAATAGACATGCTCTTTCGTCTTCAATTTCTTTAATGACTTTATCATCAAAATGATAAATCAAGATAGAGCTTGGATGTGCAGCTTGGATGTGGGTAGCCAGCCACGAGAGCCTTAAAAACCTGTTCTAGTCAAACGCAAGTGGTGAACTGACCGTTACAGCGGTGCCGTTAAGCCTTTTGTGAATTCATGCGACAACGCTTGCCGATGATGTCCTATTCAGAAAAATAAATGGTATGAATCTTAACTAGTAATAGCAGAATTTTGACCGTATGCACTGTGTTTAAAAAAAGTAAAACAGCGCAAAAGAAAAAAACAGCACACGAAGACGAAGTGTAGAAACAGAGCGCTGACTGTCAACTGATGTATTGAAAGCAAACACAGAAATTCATGTTTTTTTTTCAATAAATCAGTTGAGACTCAGCGCTCTGTTTGTACATTTCGTCTTCTTGTACTCCGTTTTTTTTTTTTGGCGCTGTTTTACTTTTCTTTAAACATGTGCCACCAACCCGCCCAACTTTCTACCATATCGCACTGTTATTGAACTGTTTAAATCAATGTTCTGAAACCGGAAAACATGAAAATCAAAATGGAGAAACTGAGGAAGGGAACTCGCCAAACTGGCGGGTTAACTGTCAAAACTGCTCAAGTAAAAGACAAACTTGACAAACTGGAAAATTAACATTAATTCGCCAAACTGGTGGCCGAACTGATCACAATATCAGTTGAGTCCGTGAAACTGCTAGCGGAACCGGCAGACGGATTGTCGAACTTTCAAAACAGGTAATCGAACTGAAGTCCTTTTCGGGAACGTCACGACGTCGGGCTTTTCGAGGTACGTTCGAAGCTTGATATATAGAAGAGAAACGGATGTTCGCACTATTTGCGCAAGTAACCGATTCGCATCTTCACCCCCCCCCCTATTCTTGACCAACAAAACTCACTTAATCAGTAAACCAGTGTTTATTATAGCGTTCAGTAAGAACCATTCGAATTCACGCTGGCATGTTTCATTAATATTTTGAATAATAATAATATTGACCACACCAATTATATTAGTACTAATATTATTATTAATAATTATAATAACACCAAGTTTATAAATAATAATTATTATTATTATTGAAAAAGGGGGTGGGGGCTTAGGTGAGTGTGTAAAGTTCGCCGCATTAAGGTAGGTGATTAGGGAGTCCAGGATCTTGATCCTGTTTAGATTTTCTTGTCTGGGAGTTATACAGTTTTTATATATGTGAGGTTGTCCGCCTTCCGGAATGGTGAGGAGTGCGTCTTGTCTTTCTGGCTTCATTGCTTTGCAGCGGATACAACACCGGATTTGACATGGACAACGAAGAACCTGAGGGGGACCTGGTATACCAAACCGGACCCCATGGGGAGCGGCCACCAGTGTTGGCGGTAACGCGTTAGAAGTAACGGCTTCACCGGTAATGCGTTCTTTGTTCCGGTAACGTAGCTACGTACTCATTACGTTTTCAAAGCAGTAACGGGTATCGTAATTACGTTAAATATTTCGAGTAACGGGTAACGTAGTTACGTTACTCGTTACACCTTCTTTCCAAAACCTGAAAAAAGTACACTAAACTCTCTTTTTTATATGCTTTGTTTTACCCCAAGATCAGATGCAGCCGAAGCTACGAACTCATGGGACGAATCAGAGAGAGTCAAAAGGACACCATCATGGCGTTCTTCATGTTAATATACGTGTTCTGTCATTGCTGAACCAACCATAAACAGAAAAGGCCCAGTGACTTGAGCTTTTGACACTGCTTGATTCGTCCCATTAGCTGGTAGCGTCGGCTCCGTCTGAACTTAAGCTGAAACGAAGGATAGGCGAAGTGTCAATAATTATTGCATTCATTTCACATACCTTCAAAATTTTGCCTGTCTTTTCCCCACGCCAAAACTCCAACTTTAAAAAAACTCCAACGCCCACTTCATGTGTCCCAGTGTCGTAAAACGCTGCCGCAAAAAGAAGAACAACGCCGTTACCGTCAATTTATAAATACAAAATTGCGCAAAAGTAACGTGCTCTACTTTTTATCGGTACCGGTAGCGGTAACGCGTTCCTTTATTTTGCAAGCAACGAGCAACGTATTTCGTTACTTTTTGCAGTAACGCCTATAACGCTGGCGACCACCTTCCTATCGGTATCAAATTGCGCATCAACGTGCGTGCCAAAAAGAAGGTTCTCTTTATTAGATGGGATAGGTTCCGAACGCTGCTAGGAGAAAGCAGCATAGAAGACCTCCCACGAAGAATACAGTTGGCCATGAGCAGCGCAAGAGAAGAGTACCGAATGCGAGAAGACGCACCCGCGCCACACCTGCTCCTTCTTAACCCACAGGCCTCACGCCTTCATGCCCTGCAACGGTATGGAAAAAATAAACGAGACAAAAAACTGAAAATCAAGCTCAATCTTGCTAAGGCTCGAGCAAAAAAATACACACTGGAGCTCAGCCGGCTAAATAGGAAACGCACTGTAGATCCTTCAACGAGAAGACGGGGCTAAGGAAAGCATGGCGCACCAACAAAGGGATGTACTGAAAGACTAAAAGCAAAGGAATGAAAGTCAATCTCGCTCTGAAGCCTTGAATATCGGAAGCTGAGTTAGTATTTCAAACGGGAAACAGCTTCTTCCCCCAACCCACAAATGCCCCCCCTTCCCCCCCCCCCCCCCCGAGCACCTGCTACGAAAGATTGCAAACGGACGATCAAGAGCCTGAAGACTCTTCTTTTACCAAGAAGAACTGCTGGTGGTCATAGCTACAACCGAAAGCCACACAGCTCCAGCGCCCGACCGACCACGTAACTATTGCGGCTATAAATAACATCCCAAAAAGTACAGAAATAACTTTTGGAATGGTACAACCTAATTTGGGAACAAGGCACACTCCCGAGAGAGTAGAAACACTCCACAGTAATCGCCATACCCAAACCCAGCAAGCCTGCCAACGATACCGGAAACCTAAGACCAATTTCTCTTACCTCACGCCTATGTAAAATAATGGGAAAATATTTTTTAGCCCGTATTACATGGTTGCTAGAAACCCAAAGTAGCCTGCACCTTAGGCAAACAGGATTCAAGCAAGGCCTCTCAACGCCGGACAGCTTGGCTATGATACACCGAGGCATAAAATCCACTCCACTAAAACGAAAACCCCTTACCATCGTGGCAATTGACATTAAAAAAGCATTTGTATCCATATCTCACAAAACAGTCATAAAAGCGTCCGAAAAAGGGAGTATCCGAGGAAGACAGCGGGATTTCATGAAGTCCTTTCTGCAGACAGGACTTTCTGCGTTCACAAGGGTAACACCAATGCGCCAACCTCAGATAATGCGATTTTAGCACCCCAGGGTGCGGTTATCTACCACAGGTTGTGTAATATGGCCATGACGGACGTCGCTCTAGGCCCTGGAGAGAAAAGCGGCAGAAGACAATTTCACAATCAACGCCGACATCATTGCCTGAAAGGGCGATGATCGCCTCACTTACACAATCTCTACTTTCATCGCGAATTTCGAATGCCTCATGCAGTTCCCTGCTTTTATTTCTCGCGCGCAACGATGCTCAGGTCTCCCCTTCTAGTCACCGCACTTTCACCCTTGCCCTCTACAATCATAACCATCACTATCACATCAGTTTTTATCTCTTGTGTTTTTGGGGTAGTTTTTGGGGACTCACTACGTACATGGCGGCAGGTGAGCAGGCGCTTTAGCGTAAGGGTTTTTACATATCAGCTTTACATGGCACGCTGCCGTGCGAGCACACGTTCCTTGTCAATAAATCACTTATCCCTATATCACCATGCAGTAGCGCTGTTGTCTGACAGGAAGCAGAAGTCTTTTAGAGCTTTTTCTTACCTGCTTCTGCATTGCAATGCATAGCAAATGGAGTCGCCAAGAACGCGAGGCTCAGTGGCGATCCGCTAAAAACACTTGCGTCACGGCAGAAAGTGACTGAGAAGACTCGATCCGAAGTGTTGCAGCAGAAGCTGCATGACTGGCAACACGATGGTGGCTTAAGGAGGCGATTCGAAACAATGATAATTGTGACGGAACACGTGTCACGCAACTTCAGCCGCCCAATGGAGCCGCAGCAAATAAAAACATACTCGGCTACAGTGAATTCGTTGTCGACAAAGCACTAACAATAAGAATGCGGTACTCTGACAGTATTCAGTGACTAAACGGTAATCATCCCTGGAGAAGGGGAACAAGGGGGACAAAGAACAAACACGAATCTCCAAACATAAACACGTTTATTTTGTTCAGCTCGCCTGCGCCTTCGCATTAATTACATTCAGTGAATATAGATAGTCGGTACGAGATACCGGTCACCTGTATGGAGATACCGGTACCGGTACGAGGATACCGGCCACTTGGCTATATGATTTGTCGTCGGTGACATCGTGCCAGCGTTACCTGTGTGCCTTTACCGGCGACCAGTAAACCCGTATCGGCGTAACCGCAACCTTGTGCCGGAGATCGCTATCCGACGCCGGGTGACACATATCCGTGTACCGGAAACCGACATAATGGGGAGTTTCAGTGAACCGTTTGTGGCCATCCGATCCGGTACGATGGTCCCTCCGGTACGAACTGTGCATGTTCTACCGCAGAAGACTCGCACATGCGCTGTTCGTACCGGAGGGCCCATCGTACGGTATCCGATGTGCAAAAGAGGTTCCCTAAAACTTTCTAGTATGGACGTGGCCGATACGGTTATACCGGTGGCCCGTATAAACGTGTATAAACTCGCTTAAAATCATACAGTATTTCTTTTCAGGAAAGGAACATTACGAAGCAGACTAATTTCTCGATGTGCAAATACCTGCAAAACCATTTTGAACTTCAACACACAGGACAGTACGCCAGTATTACCACCTATACACTTATATTAGTGGATAAATTTCTGTAACAATGCATTCAAAAGCTATAGACGGACGGGCGCTTCAGCATCGTGAACGCCGATCATAGCTGCACACGCGCACCTATCACGTCTTCTGAAATGGTACAGAAAGGTGTCCACGAGTCCAGCACACCTACACTTCGAAGAAAGAACCGCTCCTATTGTAGCCGCCGCAGACACCGTCTTCTGTCAGACGCGACCGGCGCAGATCTGTACATGGCGAATTACGAAGTAGGGGCATCGATTAAATTCCGCGTTAATACAACTTTCCAAACCGGTTCCTGGCCCCGGGCTCAGGCAACCGCCCCGGCAGCTGCTTACGCTGCCAAGGCGCTAAATGGCGGATCCTTCCCTAACGAGCCGTCGGCATGTAGCCGACTGCGTGCATCTCGCTGGAAGCCTAATGGTTGCATAATCTCCAAGGCAGTCGAATGCCGCGCACGCGAGCCTCCCGGCCCCGCAGCGGGCAGCCGGCCCGAAACGAGTTGCCGGCTCCGGCGAGTTCTTCTCCGGGCGCTTAATCTCGGCACTGGACAGCGGCCCGGCCCCTGACCCGCGGGTAACGTTTAGAAATGGCGGCAATTATTTAGCACGTTTCTCCGGCGCAGGAGGTCAATTAAAAGGTGAGCTTTTCGACGCGGTCTTGCTCCCATCGCCCATTTTCATCGCGGGGGCTCCGGGGTAACGAGGCGCTGTCCCGCCTTCCGAATGCCTATCGCCATCGCCATCACGAACCTTCGACGCTCGCAGCGCCGCCCGTCCTTTTTCCGCGGCGGTTTTCGTCGCTTTTTTCTTTCTTTTATTTTTTTAATACAAGCCATCGCCTTTCTTTGCTGCTTCCTACGCCTGTTCTGTGGGTCTTACGAAGCATTTCTTTTTTCCATTGTTTTCCTACAGGCTTCTTAGCGGCGCCGCCGATGTGAGGCGCGGGCATTTTCGGCGGCTGCCGCCCCTCGCTCGAGCTTGATCCGCGTTTTGAGGTTTTCTCACGTCTCCTGCAAATTGGATTTTGCACGGTCCATCGTCTCTGCCGTCTCAGACTGCCTCTCGCCTTGCTTTTTGCTTCACCACGTGCTTGGCCACTACAACATGGCGCTGGGTGTTTGAACTTCCCGTGGACGCGCTAATAGTGGGGCAGCTCGCGGCTGTTGTTAAACTTCTCACCCTAACGCTTTCAACGGGTTCTCTTTAACGAGTCCACCCAATTTAGGTGTGAAATATTGCTAAACCTCGGCTCTATTAAAGCGGTCTTCTTTTTTCTGCTTTGACCGGCTACTGTCTCTTTTCGCCCAGCACATTTGAGTTGGGGACGGCTGATCATCTGGAACAGCGAACTTAAAGGCCCACGAAGTTTTGATTTTGCAGATCCTGTGCACGTTCGATGATGCTCCGTCCTCTCCGAACTGATGCTACATTTATGGGTGCAAAACAGGCTTTGGGGTGTCAGAAACAAACAAGGAAATAGTCCCAATAAGTATAAATCCAGCTGCGACGTTCTATAACAATTCAAATTGAGTGTAAACTACATCGACGAAAATATGCATTTTCAAAAAGTGAGCGAAACTTCTGCCTTTACATTGGCATCAATTATCCAAATCCGCCATTGTTTGGGTACACTCTGAGCATGTATTGGACCAAAAGCATTGCGCAAGTGTTAAACTTGGCTCAGTTCGTACAGCAAGCAAGTACTGCGTCAGCGTTCCACGAGAACTCGGACCCAATCAGACGTTTCGTGCCTAAGAAATGACGACCGCCAATGTTGCTTGATGTACTCTTGAGAAGGAACTGTAGACCCTTCTAGAGCGTCAAGCGCAGATTGTTGAAAATTCGGAATCAATGTCCAATAGAAGATAAACCGGGGAACGCGACAGAACAGCACACGACAAAACAGCACGCGACAAAACAGCACGCGTCAAAACAGCACAGTGTCAAAACAGCACGGCGACAAAACAGCACGCGTCAAAATAGCACGCGACAAAACAGCACAGCGTCAAAACGGCACAGCGACAGAAGAGCACGTGCCAAAACAGCACGGCGTCAAAACGGCACAGCGACAGAAGAGCACGTGCCAAAACAGCACGGCGTCAAAACAGCACTGCGACAGCAGAAGAGCACGTGCCAAAACAGCACGGCGTCAAAACAGCACTAGCGACAGAAGAGCACGTGCCAAAACAGCACGGCGTCAAAACAGCACTAGCAGATGCAGAAGAGCACGTGCCAGAAACAGCACGGCGTCAAAACGGCACAGCGACAGAAGAGCACGTGCCAAAACAGCACGGCGTCAAAACAGCACTGCGTCAGAAGAGCACAATGCCAAAACAGCACGGCGTCAGAACGGCACAGCGACAGAAGAGCACGTGCCAAAACAGCACGGCGTCAAAACGGCACTGCGACAGAAGAGCACGTGCCAAAACAGCACGGCGTCAAAACGGAACAGCGACAGAAGAGCACGTGCCAAAACAGCACGGCGACAAAACAGCACGCTTCAAAACAGCACGGCGACAAAACAGCACAGCGTCAAAACGGCACAGCGACAGAAGAGCACGTGCCAAAACAGCACGGCGTCAAAACGGCACAGCGACAGAAGAGCACGTGCCAAAACAGCACGGCGTCAAAACAGCACTGCGACAGAAGAGCACGTGCCAAAACAGCACGGCGTCAAAACAGCACTGCGACAGAACGAGCACGCGCCAAAACAGCACGGCGTCAAAACAGCACTGCGACAGAAGAGCACGTGCCAAAACAGCACGGCGTCAAAACGGCACAGCGACAGAAGAGCACGTGCCAAAACAGCACGGCGTCAAAACGGCACAGCGACAGAAGAGCACGTGCCAAAACAGCACGGCGTCAAAACGGCACAGCGACAGAAGAGCACGGCGTCAAAACAGCACTGCGACAGAAGAGCACGCGCCAAAACAGCACAGCGTCAAAACGGCACAGCGACAGAAGAGCACGTGCCAAAACAGCACGGCGTCAAAACAGCACAGCGTCAAAATAGCACGGCGACAAAACAGCACAGCGTCAAAACGGCACAGCGACAGAAGAGCACGTGCCAAAACAGCACGGCGTCAAAACGGCACAGCGACAGAAGAGCACGTGCCAAAACAGCACGGCGTCAGAACAGCACTGCGACAGAAGAGCACGTGCCAAAACAGCACGGCGTCAAAACGGCACAGCGACAGAAGAGCACGTGCCAAAACAGCACGGCGTCAAAACAGCACAGCGACAGAAGAGCACGTGCCAAAACAGCACGGCGTCAAACGGCACAGCGACAGAAGAGCACGCGCAAAACAGCACAGCGTCAAAACGGCACAGCGACAGAAGAGCACGTGCCAAAACAGCATGGCGTCAAAACGGCACAGCGACAGAACAGCACGGCGTCAAAACGGCACAGCGACAGAAGAGCACGTGCCAAAACAGCACGGCGTCAAAACGGCACAGCGACAGAAGAGCACGGCGTCAAAACAGCACAGCGACAGAAGAGCCGTGCCAAAACAGCACGGCGTCAAAACAGCACAGCGACAGAAGAGCACAGCGTCAAAACGGCACAGCGACAGAAGAGCACGTGCCAAAACAGCACGGCGTCAAAACGGCACAGCGACAGAACGACACGACAGACAGCCGCGTCAAAACGGCACAGCGACAGAAGAGCACGTGCCAAAACAGCACGGCGTCAAAACGAGCACAGCGACAGAACAGGCACGCGCCAAAACAGCACAGCGTCAAAACGGCACAGCGACAGAAGAGCACGTGCCAAAACAGCACGGCGTCAAAACGGCACAGCGTCAGAACAGCACAGCGACAAAACAGCACAGCGTCAAAACGGCACAGCGACAGAAGAGCACGTGCCAAAACAGCACGGCGTCAAAACAGCACAGCGTCAGAAGAGCACGCGACAAAACAGCACAGCGTCAAAACGGCACAGCGACAGAAGAGCACGTGCCAAAACAGCACGGCGTCAAAGCAGCACAGCGTCAGAACAGCACAGCGACAAAACAGCACAGCGTCAGAACGGCACAGCGACAGAAGAGCACGTGCCAAAACAGCACGGCGTCAAAGCAGCAAAGCGTCAGAACAGCACAGCGACAAAACAGCACAGCGTCAGAACGGCACAGCGACAGAAGAGCACGTGCCAAAACAGCACGGCGTCAAACAGCACGCGACGAAGGCGTGCCAGAACAGCACGCGTCAAAACGGCACAGCGACAAAACAGCACAGCGTCAGAACGGCACAGCGACAGAAGAGCACGTGCCAAAACAGCACGGCGTCAAAGTAGCAAAGCGTCAGAACAGCACAGCGACAAAACAGCACAGCGTCAGAACGGCACAGCGACAGAAGAGCACGTGCCAAAACAGCACGGCGTCAAAGCAGCAAAGCGTCAGAACAGCACAGCGACAAAACAGCACAGCGTCAGAACGGCACAGCGACAGAAGAGCACGTGCCAAAACAGCACGGCGTCAAAGCAGCAAAGCGTCAGAACAGCACAGCGACAAAACAGCACAGCGTCAGAACGGCACAGCGACAGAAGAGCACGTGCCAAAACAGCACGGCGTCAAAACAGCACAGCGTCAGAACGAGCACAGCGCCAAAACAGCACAGCGTCAGAACGGCACAGCGACAGAAGAGCACGTGCCAAAACAGCACGGCGTCAAAGCAGCAAAGCGTCAGAACAGCACAGCGACAGAAACAGCACAGCGTCAGAACGGCACAGCGACAGAAGAGCACGTGCCAAAACAGCACGGCGTCAAAGCAGCAAAGCGTCAGAACAGCACAGCGACAAAACAGCACAGCGTCAGAACGGCACAGCGACAGAAGAGCACGTGCCAAAACAGCACGGCGTCAAAGTAGCAAAGCGTCAGAACAGCACAGCGACAAAACAGCACAGCGTCAGAACGGCACAGCGACAGAAGAGCACGTGCCAAAACAGCACGGCGTCAAAGCAGCAAAGCGTCAGAACAGCACAGCGACAAAACAGCACAGCGTCAGAACGGCACAGCGACAGAAGAGCACGTGCCAAAACAGCACGGCGTCAAAGCAGCAAAGCGTCAGAACAGCACAGCGACAAAACAGCACAGCGTCAGAACGGCACAGCGACAGAAGAGCACGTGCCAAAACAGCACGGCGTCAAAGCAGCACAGCGTCAGAACAGCACAGCGACAAAACAGCACAGCGTCAGAACGGCACAGCGACAGAAGAGCACGTGCCAAAACAGCACGGCGTCAAAACAGCACAGCGTCAGAACAGCACAGCGACAAAACAGCACAGCGTCAGAACGGCACAGCGACAGAAGAGCACGTGCCAAAACAGCACGGCGTCAAAGCAGCAAAGCGTCAGAACAGCACAGCGACAAAACAGCACAGCGTCAGAACGGCACAGCGACAGAAGAGCACGTGCCAAAACAGCACGGCGTCAAAGCAGCAAAGCGTCAGAACAGCACAGCGACAAAACAGCACAGCGTCAGAACGGCACAGCGACAGAAGAGCACGTGCCAAAACAGCACGGCGTCAAAGCAGCACAGCGTCAGAACAGCACAGCGACAAAACAGCACAGCGTCAGAACGGCACAGCGACAGAAGAGCACGTGCCAAAACAGCACGGCGTCAAAGCAGCACAGCGTCAGAACAGCACAGCGACAAAACAGCACAGCGTCAAAACGGCACAGCGACAGAAGAGCACGTGCCAAAACAGCACGGCGTCAAAGCAGCACAGCGTCAGAACAGCACAGCGACAAAACAGCACAGCGTCAGAACGGCACAGCGACAGAAGAGCACGTGCCAAAACAGCACGGCGTCAAAACGGCACAGCGACAGAAGAGCACGTGCCAGAAGACAGCACGAGCGTCAAAACAGCACTGCGAGAAGAGCACGTGCCAAAACAGCACAGCGTCAAAACGGCACAGCGACAGAAGAGCACGTGCCAAAACAGCACGGCGTCAAAACAGCAAAGCGACAGAACAGCACAGCGACAAAACAGCACAGCGTCAAAACAGCACAGCGACAGAAGAGCACGTGCCAAAACAGCACAGCGTCAAAGCAGCACAGCGTCAGAACAGCACAGCGACAAAACAGCACAGCGTCAAAACGGCACAGCGACAGAAGAGCACGTGCCAAAACAGCACGGCGTCAAAGCAGCACAGCGTCAGAACAGCACAGCGACAAAACAGCACGCGTCAAAACAGCACGCGTCAAAACAGCACAGTGTCAAAACAGCACGGCGACAAAACAGCACGCGTCAAAATAGCACGCGACAAAACAGCACAGCGTCAAAACGGCACAGCGACAGAAGAGCACGTGCCAAAACAGCACGGCGTCAAAACAGCACAGCGACAAAAGAGCACGTATGTAGCAACTTCGAGCGCGTTCTTCACCTCCCTCTGCGCGAATAATATCGAACCTCCTTGACCTTTTCATTCATTGTCGCTAGGTTATAAAGGAATTTATTGCCTATTTCAGAGCTTACCAAACTCCGCAACCCGAAACCCCCAAATTATAAAATATCGCGTCTCGACCCCCTCGGGCTTTTCACGAGGCTACAAGAGTCAGTTACAATGATGAGTACTAGTAGCAGTCTGCATAATAAAAGGTATGCTGAAAATGACTAAACTTAAATCCATAAAAAAACAAAATTTGATAGCAGCAATTGCTTCGCGACTCCCCACTGGATCTGTCGGACCCACAGTTTGGAAGGCACGGCCGTTAGTAGTGGACCACGATTTTTATCACTATAGGAGTTACCGATCGGCATCCAGCGTAATGCATTCCCGTAAGGTGACAGGCGGAAAGCTTCAAGCAAACGAATGCAATTGTCCGAACTTCCTTCAGCGAAGCTCTTGTTGGTACGTTTGCCGGATTTTTTCGTGTCGTTTATAGTCAGCAGAAAAAGAAAAGGTCAGTATTAATTGAAAAAGGTCAGTATTTTCGAGGGCGTTTGGAGGGGGGGGGGGGGAAGTGACTCATTCCTGACTATATGACCACTTCCTTTCGCAGTTTCCAGCTTGTCTCTGAGGTCGGTTCAACGTTCAACAAAAACTCCGGGGGCGCAGGGGTCTTCAGGATGAAATCTGGGTTTTTAACCAGATAGGGATTTGTGTGCCAATTCTTTGTTCAATGAAGAAAATCTAATCGTGAACTTCACAATGCAAATCAAGAGCGTCCGTAAATGCCGCACATTTTTAACAACCCTAGCTTCCGTCTACTAGAGGAGGGCATAAATACGATTGTTTTATTGC
This sequence comes from Ixodes ricinus, assembly GCA_037355805.1. Taxonomy (NCBI): domain Eukaryota; kingdom Metazoa; phylum Arthropoda; class Arachnida; order Ixodida; family Ixodidae; genus Ixodes; species Ixodes ricinus. Next base: position 25,322 of record JAZHYW010009578.1, read on the forward strand.
CGTTACTGAGGTCGGCGCGAATTTACCCCCTCTCGCAGTCATGAAAATGGGGAAAAATCGCACTGAGTACAATGCTTGCAAATTTCTGGATTTTAATATTTGCCTCTCTGATCGAAGTGGTAGTGAAGCTCATGTTCGTCCTGTGTGCAAATACGAGCGCACGACAATAATGTCATATCACGATAGTGCGTCTTGCAGAACAGGTCGCGTCGGCTGCCACAGACAGCAACAAATAAAAAATAAATAAAACAGTACCTGGTTAGCTCACTATACATTTTAAACAAACGCTTTTAAATATTACATTTTCGTCAGTATACTGATTTTCGTCAATAAACCGAAAAAAACGGAGAAGTTTATGAGTCTATAAATATTTACCGCAATAATTTCCGAAACACGTTTTTTTGGACGCTGTGCTGTCTTGTAGTTGTGCTGTTTTGACGCCGTGCTGTTTTGGCGCGTGCTCTTCTGTCGCTGTGCCGTTTTGACGCTGTGCTGTTTTGTCGCGTGCTATTTTGACGCGTGCTGTTTTGTCACCGTGCTGTTTTGACGCTGTGCTGTTTTGACGCGTGCTGTTTTGACCGTGCTGTTTTGTCGCGTGCTGTTTTGTCGTGTGCTGTTCTGTCATGGTGCCGATAAACCGACATCACGAAACGTGCAGGTCTGAGACTGTTATAAAATTATACCTCACGTCGCTTCGATCAATGTGCAGCAAGTATTACGAGCCGATCGGGTCAATCATAGAACCCTCAAAGAACAATATATGTGGCATGGCAGCATGAAAATCGTTCTGCTCTTGTGACACAATCCATGGGAAAAATTGTGCCTCCCCACGCTGCATCCTCCGTCAAAAAGGTTGGAAACTGTGAGTTGGTGGAATCGCTAGGTATTATAATTTTCTCACAGTTATTTGGCTGTTGAAGGCCTTTCAGAGTGCTCGTCGGTCTCAACGCCATGGCGACTATCTCTGAAGCGCCCCCATACCAAAGCTTTTATGTGGGCATAAATCATCGAATCATTACCGAAAGTGTTCCCAATCATTTAAACTTTGAAAGTTATTAAAAAATAAGTTCGAACTTTAACACCTATACATAGAGATTACTTTTCCTTAAAACGGTAGCAGCAGTGTATCTGATAATGAACAGATATTACAAAATAACGCATTATGGCAAATATAAGCTTTGAAAACATAAGACCATTTACGACACGAAACTTGCAGCAGTTGGGCAGGCACTACTTGCGATAATGAAATTTATGAAAAATATGTTTCACCCCAATTTTGACAGATAATCAGCACCTATAGCAATATCAAATTCCTATAACACAAACAGTGTTGTACAGAAAAAAATAAGAAATGTTAAGGGATTACAGATTAAAACTAGGACATGTATGGGACATGTAAAATTTATACAACTCTGACTGGAAACGACATAGCAGATACATTCGCAGATAAGGCCTAAAGGTTAGGAACCCTAATACTCTCTTTCCGAAATTAAGTCTGGTAAATTCTTTGATCACTGTCATCATCTGAGGAATGGCATATCTGTCGTACTATGGTCGTTTAACGTTGGGTCGTACTAAGGGCGGCCTTGTGAAATGGTGGAAAGTTGTGGGAGTTGGTGGTGCACGATTAACGGAAAAGTAAAACAGCGCCAGAAAAACCGAGGACTAGAAGACGAAGTGTACCAATAGAGCGCTGACTCTTAACTGGTTTATTGGAAGAAATCACAACTCGACAAGCATCACGGATCATCAAAAACGAAAACATCAATCCACCGCCTCCCGCACGTGTCAAACCTGCTGAAGAATCCCAACTCTTTGTCAAATTTTTCACGAAGGCGGCATTCTTGAGCAGGTTTGGCACGTGCGGCAGACAGTGACTTGATTTTTTTTTCTTTTTTATGATCCGTGATGTTTGTTGATTGTGTTTTCTTTCAATAAATAGGAGTCAGCGCTCTGTACGTACGATTTGTGTTCATGTTCTCCGTTGTTGTTTTTCTTTTTTTGCAATGTTTTACTTTTTTGTTAATTGCGGCCTTGTAGCTTACTTATAATGTAAGAAGTCGAATATGCTTCGGAGTGGATTATGCGAGGCCTATACATTCAAGACCTTAGTACGAATCGACGCAGAAGTTGAATACAAGAGCTGCGTAAGCGTTCATTCTAACTCGGGTCCAGTCAATCTGTTGGTGGCACATAATCGGCTCAAAGCCCCTTGATGTATAAAAGTTTAGCACGGCGTCAACGTCAGTTGGTGCTTCGTTATTACAGGGTATATGTTGGTACAATCAAAACTCAGAGACACATCAAGAATTGTAAGGTAAATAACACATTCTCATCTGCCGTTGACTAGCGATAGTGATGGTGCCCGTCAAAATACTACAGACTGCAGGTCGATTACCACCATTACTACGGCAAAAGGTAAGCTGCTATTTGAGCTCACAGATGACACTATGTTTTGAAGAGCGTCTATTCAGTTTCATAAACCAAAGAAGTATATAATGGGTCAAATGACTCACGTACTTCGACAAAAAAAATCAATTTGTCAAAAACAAACAACCGGCATTTATCATTAGATTAAAATATTAATTACATACGAAATTACATTCAAGAGAACCTGAACGACGACGCGGGTAAAAGCCATCTTTAGGTATGTTGATGACTATTTGGTGCTATGCGACACTGAGGTGGAAGATCTGGGGAACGGATGTAAAGACAGGGTTTTGACCTGCTTCCAACAAAGTTGCCCGGAATTGGTGTTTACTTACGAACTACCACTGGAGAAGTCAATCAAGTTCCTGGACCTTCGGTTGGAGTTCAAGAAAGTCACGTCTGTTGGCGCTACGAACCACGCTCGTGCAAGGGTTTCTTCCCTACGAGTCAGGCCATTCCAAGACCATCAAAAGAAGTGCAGCCAGTACTGCTCTTCTCTCTGCGCTAAGCAAGTCTTGCCATCATCAAGGTGAGACAAGCTTTAAAAAACAGATCGCTCGACTGCGCGATTCGGGTTACCCGAGCGCTCTTTTAGGAAGCGTATGTGAGAGCCTCTCCAAGAAACTCAAGCAGAGAGCAGCAAGCGGCGAGAAAGCGACGAAACCACCAACGCGATGCAAAATCGCGGTTGTGCCCTATATCCATGGAGTGACCCACAGACTAAAAAAGATCGCGGGCAGGCAAGACATTCAGGTTTTTTGTTCGGCACCGAACAAAGCGTACACCATGTGCCGCAGGGTGAACAAAGGACGTGATCAACAGCCGATATGTGACACAGCCCATAGAACACGCTATGCCCAATGCGAAACCGGGGTCGTCTATCATATTCCCCTCTCCTGCGGGAAGAGCTACATCGGCCAAACTGGCCGATGTATAAACGATAGAGCACGGGAGCACGCAGCGTCGGTGCAAACTACATCAGCGGGACACTTGTCAGCGCATTGCCGGACCTGTGGATGTGACGCAGAGCTGACCAGCATAACCGTCCTTCATAAAAACAAGAACTCCTTCGCGCGTGAAATACTGGAGGCCTTGGCCTTTGAAGAAAAAGGAGAAGATTGCGTGAGCACCGCGTCAATTACAGTTCACGAAAAAGAATGCCAATTTTTGCGGTTTGCCACACCCCGTTGACTGGTCGGCCAAATGGTTGTTTTTACACGTGTTTATTGTGCCGTAGGACGAAGAAGAAAAACCTAGGCTGGGATGAGGAAAAAAGTAAAAGTTAGTTGCTAGTCAGCGGTGTGAATGTCCTGTCCTTTCCTTCGTGTTCTTGTTTTCTGTGTTCAGCTGACCTCATTACAGAAATTACTTCCCTTCAGCATACTACCAAAACGCAGGTAATAACGGACCATGGAAGGTTTCTTTTTTTGTATTTTAAGAGGATTAAAAACACCATTTTCGATATTTTCTTTTCTGAAGATACATGTAATTCATTTGTAACATTAAATGGAAGAATGCAGGAAGACAAAAAAGTTAAGATATCGATTCACGCAATAATTCCCAGCAGGATTCATGAAAGGCAGTAAGAAACAATCGAAGATAAAAAAAGTAATAGGAGTTCTAGAAGAAATTGTTTTGCAAGAACAATCAAGATTAGCACAAGTATAGCAAAAAATATATTATAAAATATCGCTGAGTTGCGCATTCTGTCCAACGGTCGAAACTCCACGGATTTCATGTAGTCCATTGCGGTGCCACAAACACCCACCTTCGGGCAGAAGGAAGGTCAGAGCTGAACCTCCTCAAAAAGAGGCTTTGGAACAAGACTAAAGAGAATCACACGAAAAAGAAAAAAAAAACTGAATTCCTACTGTCAGTGAAAAGAACAAAATTATCGAAGAAACTAACAAGCATCAGGGGCCCGCCAACGACTTAGCCCGCCAAAGGGCGTAAATGGACAAAGAGGGACAACCGAGGCCCCTTGAAGGGAAAAAGAAAAAAAGACACAATTACGGTTTTACAAAATAAGATATCTTTGGTACTGTCAAGAGGTCACGGAGGGGGCGTTTATCGCTTTCGGAGTCTACTCGCCGTCCATCCTCGGGGGAGGCGGAAATGACCCATTTAGGCACCCGGGCCGAGTGGGAAGCACCTCAATTTATAAAGAGCAGGGCAGCTGGACCATTGGCAGGTCCCTATACTGCGAGTCACTAGTTCTGTGCGATACAGGCGAAGGTAACGCCAGGCGAAGAAAGGAAGGGCGAGGACTAGAAAGGCGGGACGGGAAAGCAAGGCAGTGGAGGGCGAGGGGAGAAAGGCAGAGCACTTGGAACGTCAGAAACGAGAGAAGGTTTCTCCCCTTCTCCCCAGCCTTCCAAGTGCTCGTTCTTTCTTCCCTCGCTTGGCTTCCGACAGTCTGGCAACCACAGCAGCATAGTCTGAAAACTGGGGGTGAGTAGTACTTCCGTCCGCCATTTTGGGGCTCCAACTCATAGGAATTCTATGCGATTTCTCGGGAACAAAAAGAAAAAAGTAACGCCATTTTGTGTTATCGCGAAATCCCCTGGATCCAGCGAGAAACAAGCTCCGCCCACTGGCCAAACACTGTCAGTATAAACGGCTCTTGTGTGCACTAGCCCACTCAGCCACCAATCGCCTTCATTCTCCCTGACCGTCGGTCGGGCTCGCTGGGCATTTAAAGAAGGTTGGAGAATGAAGATAGAGCAGAATAATAATAAGAAGAAATGTATGCAGATTGGTTTGCTCAAATATTTTACACAATCACAAAAAAATATATAAAAATATTTGAAGAAAAAATGGGGAATTATAGACATGGTAACCCTAGAGTGACGGGACAATGAGAATGGACAGAGACGGAGCTCCCAAGAGCTTCGCGTGACCCCACTCTAGGGTTACGATGTCTATCCTTAATTATCTCGCCTGCCCAAACGAGGACCGATAATGCTAGGTAAATTGTCTCTGTCTTGTAGCCGGATAGTGTTTAGTCGACACTCGGCTTTTGGGCGAGAAGCTTGTTTTAGGACTCACCAGGGCGTAGCTATAGCCGTACACCTCAACTGCCACAAATCGCGGCTTTGACCGCATTCATGTTGGCCGAAAAACTATTTTCTCTCTCTGTGAAGCGTCACTTCCAGCTGAGTGAATATCCCCTTTACGGATGTTAAATCCAGACGATTGCTGCTGCCGCACTCCAACAGCTCAGAATGAAAAACAAATATGGCACTACGATAGAAATATTGGCGTCCTTTGCGCCATTCTACGACGTGCTTTGCTGTGAAGCGGACACCTGGCTGCTAAAAACCGCAGTGGTGCGTTTTTTTTGTTTTTTTATCGGTTGTCGTAAATTATTACGGCATAACTGTTAACTTTCACTAACATAATCATTCCCTCGGTTGTTGCAAATGCCTTCTTAGACATTACTGAAAAATATACTATACTGGGATTATTACTTATGGCTTAAGGTCAGGTGTCGGCAGCCTGTGGCCCGCGGGCAGCATGCGACCCGTGAGGCAGTTCTATGCGGGCCCCGGCACGACTTCGAAAAGTACCTTCCTTCCATTCCGGCTTCCTCACACAGACTAAAAGACCACATGGCCGTTTTGACCTGAAATGGGGTGAGTAAATGTGGTGTGAATCCATTTGACATTGTGCGGCAGTCCCATACTTGGGAAAAGAACGCCATCAATTCCTTATTGTCTTTTCTCCCCCTCTCACCCTCCCACCTTACGCTCCACAAATTGCGACTCGGCCCGCCGCTGCATAAGGTTGCCGACCCCCTGATGGATTAGTTTATCGTCGGAAAAAAAACTCACATTCAGAACAACGATCGAGTATAGGAATGTAGATCGCAGAGTACTGTTTTAGTGATCAGAGTAGCGTTCGGTCATGTTGATGTTTGTATGTGCCGCGTATATGTACGCGCTCGCTGTGTATATGTTCACCTGTTATATCGCAGGTCATGGTACGCGAAATGTGCGCACATGCGTGTATGATAAAGATGTCCGGCGCACAATGGCTGAGTGAGCAAAATTATTTTCGTGGCCTATGGTTTGGGTGGTTGCCAGCCCCTAGCCTAGCTGCTTGCAATTACTCTGCTTGGCTCTGCCATCTGGTGGCGAGCAATTTATCTTTATATCACGATTCGCGATATTTTCTGGCTATTGTGGAACAAGGAGCCAAGTAGGCTACTTTGAATTACCTATTTCGACAGCCTCTTTTAGTTTCGCGAACGGTTTACCACTCTTCCGTGACGTGCGAATGCTGACGATGGGATATTGATTTTTAGGAATTGCAAAGGTAAGACGTGAAGTGCCCAAGTGACCGGGTTTTGGTTGTCTCCGTTTAACACAGCCGTGTTGACAACAAGAAGACTGAATTGCTTCGTTTCGAAACAGAGTTCCCTTACGGTTCTTCAAAAGCTCGTGCCATATTTTTATTTGCCGCTCCTCTCTCCCCGAGAGCAGTGACTTCTTCGGATGGGTGCGAGGCGCCTGACAGCATTTCTTGCGATAGCTGCCTACAGTTGGGTGAAGACTTGGGCGAGTTGGTTTTGCATATTGAAGAGTTACTGTACTGTCTGCGCACCCCTTGTCCTTCGTCTTGTTTGCGCTGTTTTTAATTCTTCAAGCTGTTTACAGGTACTGAAGGTGTTGCCAGTAGCGTAGAGGTATTTGCCTGTCCGAAAACTACGTTACCCCTTTCCGGCTGAAACCGACAGCGTTTGTGTAACAACTTACAATACACGTAGCGTCCTCGTTAAAGGGGCACTCAAGTGGGATTTGGGAGCGTCTATTTACGGTGATTAATGAATTTACGGGCTCTAAGCATCCTTAAAAACCATAAATTACACTCATGAGTGGCCGATTTCCCTATTCAGATATATAATCAAAGATCGTGAAACGCTCCTCTTTCTGCACTTTGAAGCAGACACCAAAAAATGCCGTCGAACGGCGTTTTTTTAAAAAAGATCTTGTATTGCGTTGTTTACATTCAAGGACTTGACGTTTTTGTCAAAAATTATACTGCGAAACGCGCCTAGAAAGAGCAATAACAGTAACGTTCTGACGGTCCAGACAATTAACTATCTCCATTCGTCAAATTTTATGGCGGTAGGTGGGAACACTAGGATGATCTTCCCAAGAGAAAATAGTGCCCGTAATTATCTATCGCCAAGTGTTTAGTGGAAGTCTTGCCCCTAGGACTGGTCATTTTTATTTACTAAGACCCAAGAAACAACATGTCAACAAATAAAGAAGCCTCAACAAACAGCACTTGAGTGCGCCTTTTAGTGATATTGAGCTCGAATCGCTGGATTCGGGGTCGCCATAATGACATGAGGACGAGGCAGGATAGTTGCTTCCCTTCTTTAAGGGACGAAAAAAGTTCGTCCCTTTCTGAAGGAACATAGCTTACAAGGGCGTTCCTTCCTTTATGAAGGAATATATAGATTGTTTTTCCTAAGAGTGCGGTGTCGGGTTTGAGTCTAATTGCAGAGCTGGCGCCATTCGAATGCGATGCCATTCCGTGGAGAAAGAGGAGGATGCTCGCAGGCCCTGATTATTCAAGGTGGTGTTGTCCTGGAACCAGGGTTTAAAATACAAAATTCAAATTCCAAAGATTTCAATCATAATTTAGATTATCATTGAAAGCGCAATTTAAATCAGTAGACTTTTCTGATGAGGATTTAAAGCAAACCTTTCCCGCAAAAATAAATCTGTACTAACTGCTAATCGGGATTTCTTTTCTTTGTTTTTCTTTATGTAGGCGTTAACACAAATGCCGCTGTAGTCGCGGCATACCAACTTCTGGCTGCTCAAGCTTCCGCGGACTGTCAGAATGGATAGCCACCCAGAACCAAATAGGCGTCTTTCGTATTTACCTCCATGTCTGTGCCACCGTCAGGATCGCGGCGGGCAGCAGCAGGACACTTGTATGACGTTATCAGATGAAAATCGATGGATCACATTAGGCGACGTTGGAAACACACGAATCGGGGACGCGTTCCAGCCGCCATTCACGTGAGAGAGGGCTATCAGACCATTGAGGGGAGCCTTCACGTACCGTGTGACTTCCTCTGTCACCGAGATATCCAAGTTTTTCTTCTGGACATGCAACACCTGGCCGACGATTGATGAGGTAGAAAATCCGGCACTCCGGCCTAGTTATCCTGGAGACGCTTCCCAGGTGAACGAACATCCCTCACCGATTCTATCGATTCCGTCCCTTTTCTACTCGTCTCGTCCTCTCCGCCTCCATAACTTTCTCCATTTCTTATCTTTTCAAGACTTCTTGCGCAGACTTTTCGTCTGAACAGCAAGACGAAGGCAATGAACGGTTCTTTAGATTTGGCCGTTGTAATCAGCAGATGGTTCCGTTGATAAGGGGCTGATCAGCATTGATAGCCGTAATCCGCGGGTAATTGCGGACTCTGCAAACCCGTGTGTTCGATGGGTCCCTGCTCGTCGGCGTGGGCGAATTAGTCGAATCCTCGTGACGCGTGTGATTGATGTTGTGCGATTGGCCGAGTCACGATCAATGGTGGTCGGGCGCAGTGGCCCTTACAGCCTTGGCACCTGCCCTTCGTAGAACCCTCATTGCGTGATGCCCAGATGTGTAGTATACTGCTACGAATCCTTAGAGCTTCATTGAGACAGGTTTCAACGTGACTTTATTTTTTCAGGATATTGTTGACTGTTTTGGGCGGCCATCTTACCTAATTATGAGAGAGAGGAGCATTAAAATGGTCCGGAAGTCACCTTTCCAGTGAAATAAGGCGAGAAAATCGCCGCGAACGACAAGAATGAGAGAACTATCCCGTACGGTGCCACGAAACCGAAAAAACAATTCACACTTCGTGTTCTCTTAAATGCTGCGGTTTTTTTTGTTTTTTTTTAATGTATTACGTTTTTGTGAACACAAAAAAGTGACATTTAGAGAGCTTCCTCATTCGCTTAAAGGGATGCGGAACAAAGACATTGGTGTCCATGATAAGTGGCGCACGATCCTTCCACGAGCCAGTAGCTGCCGGTATGCGCAAGCACGCGCAGCGAAATCGACGTAATAGTCCCCCATTCACACTTACGATGACTTTGACATGTATGCGCTCCGGACAAAAGGACAATAAAGACAGGATTTTTATATCCACAAGTGGACGATACGTGTTTGTTACTGACAATTACTCGCCTACCTTTATCAGCAGACCCCACTGTGGAGATGAAAAGTCTGTCTTTATTTTCCTTTTCCACGGAGCCCACATGTTTGACTGTCATCTTACGTGTAAATGGGGGACTATGACGTCATTTCGTTGCGTGCGCTGACGCACACCGGAGGCTGCTTTCTCGTGGAAAGATCGTGCTCCACTTATTATGAACAGTGAAATATTTGGTTCAGCATCCCTTTAAAGCATCAAATATACAGAGCAATATGTTGGTCCGTCCATCCCTGCCTCCTAGCACACCTCTGGGCAGAGCAGCACAACCGGTTTGGTTACCAAGGAAGCTAAAGCAAACCAATGTGCGCAAGCACCTAGAATTAAATGAATCATCTCCGAATAAATATCTAACGTCTCAGTCTGCAGCCCAATGCTTCACCTGTGAGGCTGCGAGGCGAGTTTTAACGTGCGCAGGGTTAGGGCTATACCCCGTGTTTTTCCTACTACAGCTACCACATACCAATATACTCCGTAGTGCATGCCGACGTTGTAAAGAAGGGTGCCGTAAATCTATAAACAATATGTTTTCGCTCCCGAAAACGCTTATTTAGTGTCTTGTAAATGAATTGATACAATTTCCCTTGCGTAATGCATTCCATGCATTAGTACGATTTGGAGATAAACGTCCCAATCAAATTTTCTCACTATGGTCGCCATATTTGTTTTCCCACATCCTTAGTAGGAAAGCCCGCAACATGTTTGTGTCACAAACAGTGCGAGGTATACGTTCTAATAGAGCAATCTCGCAGCCAGCGTCTTTAAAGGGACCATGAAACGATTCTGAAATCGAATTTCATCCACCGGGCGTCGTAAAAGGTGTGAAAAGAAACACAAAAAACAAAAAATAGGGAGCCAAAAAAGTTCTTTGCTATAGAACTTTTAAAAGAAAACTGGACTCTTTTGCACCTTCTTCCTTCGAAAGCTCTCTGGCTTTTCACTGCTATGCATCCGCGGAACTGCAGCACGTCAGCCGAATCCACGTCGCCTGTTGGGTAAGCGCCTACCTCACCAGCACCGCGATCATAAACAATAAATAGCCGGCCAATGTTTCCTAAAAGTTTTGTTAAATAATATTCAGATCCACGTTTTGTAGCATAATTAGAGATGTGTGGCGAAAATTGCCAAATTTGATAATGCTGAGAGTCAAGCGCCATCTATCGTGTGGTAAACGAAGCTGAGAGCCAGCTCCAGAGCTGTCCTTTTTACGATCGAATCAGCATGGCCGACAGCGTCGCTTGGTCACCGCGGTCACGACGACCAACGAACGTTTATTTTTTTACGTGTTCTTCTCGAGCGTCCCGACTTCAAGTAGCAAGAAAAAAGTACTTGAAACAGACCACGACGAACAAGAACGCTGGATCCACAAACACCCGAGAGAAGCTACGACGGTCACGAATCCACCTACTCCGACCAAGCGAGCTGAGCAGAATATAGGCCTAACAGGCGCAGCGTTGCTTCGACGGTACTTGACCAAGACAGTGCCACGACCGGCTGGCGTGCTGAATGGAATATGCCCGCGCGACCCTTGTGGATCCTTCCCGTATTATAGTTTGATCGCTGACCTCAATTTTAGATTAACAGGTGAGGTCAATCTCTTCCCCTTGTCATCTCCTTGTTTTCCGAGGCAATGTTGACGAACACTGTCGTCTCGTCGATTCTATCTACTTGTTTTGTGTGATATAGAGCTCGAATAAACGCCGTATGGATTACCTTCGTAGCACGGTATGTACACTTTGTTATTAGTATGCCATTTTTATTCCGACACGACTGCACGTCACTGTCGAGCTATAAAAGTTCGTGGGAGCTACGTGCAATGCCGGGCCAACCTTCCTTTGCCGAGTGCCACGTCAGTATCGAGTTGCAATCGTAAAAGATCGGTCCCGAAGCGCTCACCAGCAGCGCGAATACAGCACTTCCATCAAACGCACGCGTCCGCTCCGAGTGTGAACAGGTATTTACGTGGCTCTTGCTGACACTGTCGTAGCTCAAAAGTATCTTTTTTAACGTCGGCTCGCTCCTGCATCTCCGAGGCCGCGAAAAACGCCGCGGCGATCTGTTTCCATCTACGTCGCTTTGCAAACGACTGACACGGGCCGCCTTTTACCAACAATGACGATTGGGTTGACTTCTGGAGTCTACACCGGAAGACTCGCCGCACTTCCCAACAGGCATACCGGCGTATGAGACTAGTCCCATGCTGTCGCTGTAGCGCAACATATCTCATTGAATTTCGCTCAGCTGCGGTGTGTCCATGGCTATCGCGGCGATGAGAGGCGCCGATTCAGAAAATACGTCGGTGACATCAGCGCAGTAAAACCTACCGGCGCACCCCCAACTCGCCTCCGCTAACGCTCCCATTGAGAACTTCCGGTTCCTGTCCCAGCGTACGTCACGACCGTCAAAATTACGCCGCAACTTGCTTTGTGGTCAGTTGGAGAGAAAGAAAATGTCAATATTTCATTAATTTTTTGTGTAGAAGTTAATGAACCGGGACGAAAACGGATGCCTGTTCGGCATTCAGTGAACGTTGAAGGTTTAATGTAAAAGTTATCTGGCAAAAGTAAAAAGGTCATTTCATGGTCCCTTTAAGCCACCGCTGCCGCCACGAATCATGGGAACCGTAGTCTTTTTGCAAGCGCGACAACTCCGCTGGGGTCTCTGCGAGCAGAGCACGAGGCAGCACGAGCTTTCTCGTGAACCGGCGCCTGCCCGGGAATGCATACTGTGCTTGTTGTTGCATTAGAAATTTGCATCAAACCATTTTTAATACACGATATTGTTATGATATGCTTCGGGGTGGCAGGGCGATCTTCCTTTACCAATATCATTCTACGTAGCATAATCTGCTACAACTCTCCAGTGATATTGCTAGATTTAGACTGCTGACTGTCTCGTGGTGGTTCTAGCATGAAACGTATGCTGCTCTTTTCGCTTCATCGATTCTCGCTATTCAACTTTCATAAGCAAACATAACCGTTTCAATCTCTATATTTTCCCACCTACAGCGCTAAAATCAGCGACTATGATCGTCACGAGTATCGAGCCCAAGAAAGTGGTCTATTTTTAACTATTAGATGCGCCCGGCATCCCTTTTTTGTTTGTTTATTTTTTAGATTTTACTAAAGACCGCACATACGCGAGTTCAAACAAGTTTTCACAACTATTAAAGCGTTGTTTTGTGCGCACGTCTGACAAGCGCTGACTCATGTTCTGACGCCCACTGCGAGGACCCTTCAAAACAACGCACGGAAACTCTCTTTAACGCATTATGCAAATGACACTCACATTCTATATACGTACATATTCGTCGGCCCGCACAAAAGGAGGCTATAATTTTCGTTTCGAACATCCGTTACTCAGCAGGCCGAGAGAAGAACCCCCGTACAAACAAACGGCACGCAGAGGTGACACAACGTTTGCGGGGAAAATAGCGCGACGTGCATAAGGGTAAATTGATAGAGGAGTAGCTGAGTCGATCATTCGCGCAACCCGACTAACAATAGCGTACAAATAAACGGCCGTAGGAGCAGACCCGTTTAAGTATCCCGTCCGTACGCCCCGGGAAATAAATCGCCCATCACATACGCACTCAGTTCAAAGACGGTGTCAATTGGATAGAGACGCGAGCTGTTGCAACAGGCACGGCAGCAATAAGCGAAGCGTTCGATCACGTCCACAAGAGCTATTACCGGCGCCGTGACCGTGTATTCATATACATGTCACATGAGACCTATTTAACCGCAGAAAGAATCGCGCGCATGGAGCTACGTTCAGCTGGTTTCCTCCGTACGCCGTTTCATGCAGATATAGAGCGCAGAGAACGCCGCGCGCCAATCGAGTGCGAGTAAAGTGTCACGTGACCCATTCGTTCGCGCACAGCCATAGTAGAGGGGGGGAGGTCAGGTAATTGATCCGCTACTGCTGCCCGATTGGTTCGGACAGAGTGAGAGCGTTGGTCTCGGTCCATTCGAACACGAGATAGGACGCAGCATGCGTCGTCCTCGTGCTTGATTCGTACTGAGTTGTCCTTTGTCGCGAGGTCGTTTGCAGGTTGTGTAGCTGCTCGTCTGCGTGTCCCTAGAAATAGTTCGTTAGCAGGGACCGCCGCGCGTCGAGTTGTTTAGTTGATACGCAGCTGGGTTTTATCCAAAAATACGTTCCTCGGATTCTTTTGTCTCGCTTTCACCCGAGGCGCCACGGGCAAAGTCGAAGTCTCTCAGAAGAGAGAAAAGCGTGATAATGGGATAGAGAGTGTGCTGAACGGCGGCGTGAAGCTGACAAACTTTCTAAGGATGCCCTGTCGGTGATACCGGGAAATATGATCCGTCTTTCTCTCATTTTTGTCTCCCATTGATACATAAAAAGATATGGTTGGAGACGTTAAATTCATGTTCGCACGCTGCTTTTTTCTTCCTTGTTTTGTTTTAGGTTTTGGGGTTGTAGTGGTGTAGGTCGTCTTGGTATATGATTTCTTCATATGTGCCTTCATTACGTCAGGAAGATGTTACTAAAATTTCACTTGTGGATATTCGACGTCTTTGCAGTGGACAACACACCGTAATAGAAAAACTAATGCTTCGGAAGATATAGCACTCGATCCTTTCTATCTATAACGCTCCTCTAAGCTTATACTCGAAGCACCAGTAGATGTTCGAGGAGTTACTAAACTTATGAAAGCCTGTTTTGTACAAAACATATACCTCACCTACGATTCGAGAATAAATTATAATTTGGGCACTTTGATACTTGAGAACCATATTGGAATTGAAAATGCCAGATGTCAGATAGCTAAAATAAAAACGTGGTTTTCGAGTAAGGTTCGTAAACAAATATTAGACGCTAAAGAAAATCAGCCATCAGCGGCAGGTCTTTTTTTATTGTATTTGTCCAACGGGCGGAACACCCGTTGAAACTCACGGCGAAAGAGCCCAAGTTTGCGCATGATATCGCCACACCACCGCCTCCTTCCGCACGATAAAGTCCACTATGGTTCGCTGCAGCTGAGCCATCTTCCGAATGCCGTCTGCTACTAATTCTGCAAGGTTAGCTTGGGCTCAAGCTAGACTTCTAAACAGAACGCGCTACGTGCAGCACCTCACCCCTTGCTCCGCTTCACTCAGGAAAAATGTATTATGAACTCACGCCCGAGTATGCACCCAGTCGTCTGGCGACCGCTTTCCGCTCTCAGCGTTGACCTTCACAATGACGCGTCAGACTTTGGCTAGCGTTGCCGCGTTCGCTTTAGCAGATGAGAATTTTGAAGGTGGCGTCGGCCGTTGCAGGCTTCGGACTATATTTCGTTTCACCTTATGTGCGAGCGAAGGAAAAGCTGGAAGGGCGAGCACGAAAGCTCCCGTGCATTCAGGCTTTGCTCGAGCGCTCGAGCTGGGCAGAAACGCAAAAAGCGCTGGTCTCGCGCTTCTAGCTTTAGCTTCGCTCGCAGATAAAGTGAAACGAAGTATATACTCCGTTCACCCTTAAGCTGAGACTGCAGTCAGAGCTACAAGCGCGACCTAACCCGTGCTACTATTTTTAAGACGTACATTTCTAGCGCGAGTGCTCGTTTTGTAGAAGTGGACTGCTGTGAAAAAGCTGCTGTGAAAAAGAACTTCCACCTTGAACGTACTGCACGCTGCTGTGCTTAGGCCTTCCGGCATAAGCACACGTGTTCCTTATTTATACACCCCAAAACACGTATTCGATTATAAGTTAGATAGTTCATCAGCGGTGTCTGACCATGGACCCGCGAGCGGCGCATTCCTACAAGACAATCTACACTTTCCGACATACAACGGGGTCTTACCTCTTTAATCGCCTGGGAAAAGATCCAGTCACCAGTGTTATGGACATTTTTATAAGTGTAACTTTGGTCCTAGAATCATCTATGACACCCAAGGAATGTCTCTTACAACTTCCGGACCTATCACTCACTTCACACTAACCATTTATGCTGGTCCTTCTCGTCACGTTCAAAAAAGTGCTTATTGCATTACTCGTCAGCGCACTCAAAAATTGGGAAAAGGGTATAGCTTCCTAATGTCTAGGATCAGCCATAAAAAAGTCATGTTTGCATAACAATAATGGCAGCTCATGGCTTGGATTAAAAGACTCCGGTCATCTGGGTTCTCGGGGTAGGTGTTAAATCAGGTTGTGCGATCCTTGATTAAAAACTTAAAAGGAGAAGAATGTAGTAAGCCTCGTGTTGAGAAGAAACGGGTGAGAGTGGTCCCCTACTTGCATAAGATATCGCCCAACTTAAAACAAGTCCCCCAAAGATATCGAGTCCCCCCTTTTTTAACAGCTCACAAAAATAGCCCAGATTTGTTTCAAGGTGCACTGAAATTTTGACAAAATATCTCGAATGAAATGTTTAAAAAAATGTGGTATACAGCATTCCCTTAACCTGTGGTAGGACGTATGTGGGACGGACAGAAAGATGTATTAATAATAGGCTACGTGAACATAACCTGTCTATGAGGTCAAGGGTAGGGGGTCACCTGCCTCTACACTATCAAGCCTGTACATGCAATCCAAACCTGGCCAGCACCGCTTTCATCGGTCGTTATAAAGACCTCTACAGAGGAATTTACGGAGCGTACATTATACAAGGTCTGTGGCACAGCCTGAGCCACCCTTCTGTCACACTATCTGAAAAGGAAGTTTGGTTTTTAAACGCTTCGATTCGATGTTCTTAAACGCCACGCGCCCTAGAGTTCTCGTGCCATGAGCACGTGCCTGTTGGTTATGTGTCGTCTTCTTTCTTCTTCTCTTCTGGAAGAAATATTGAGTTGTAGGTTCAGCGTCTATACTGTCTCCTGTATTCTTCTACAGTTTCCTCACGTTCGCCGTTGACTTTAACTGTGTAGATATGTTACGTTTGCAAACTGTGGTAACTCAACTAGAATGAAACACAACTAATTCATAATGCCTCGTCGCTTTAGCACTAACTCATTTAGAAACTCTTAATGTATCGACGAATGGAACAGCTTGTCCACGAAGGCTGTAGATAGCTCAAATATCTGTGTATTTCTTGACAACATTTTAATAACTAAGGATGATTTTAGATTTAAAGTACGTATGGACCTGCTATGTACTTTCGCGACTGGCAATATGTTCAAAATAAAATAAATTAAATAAAATTCTGAGTGGGAACATTTTGCTCAGAGCGCATGCGTGCGCTTCTGATTTCGACCTAAAAATCTACAAACCGCGATGTTCGTTTTCTTTCTTTTCTTAAAAAATAGGAGTTACACATTTAAAAAAGATTATATTGACTTGTTTATTTTTTTGTTACTTTAACTGAGTTTCAAATACGCCTAATTTTTTTTTAACATATGTCCGCCGCGTTGGGATTACCTTTTGTAAAAGCTTCAAGGCACGAAACAAATAAATGGCGCTACATTATAAGTAAACCCTAAATTCTTCTTACGATTTGCACTTCTGTATTCATTACATTGTGCATAGTTTTATCTTGAAATTATTTCAAACCAAAATGACTACAGAAGCGAGCTCTTAACTCCCGAGAACTGGCATGTTAAATGAAAGCCTTTCACAATTTAATATATTCACGGAAATGCCGGGATCCAACATTTCTAGTTTCAGATTCAGTGTCACACTACATTTAAAAGAAAAAAACGACTTTTGTTTATTATTTTTGAGAGCATGAAACTTTGTTACTACGGTCCCACAAAACTGGATCTGATACTGTGGCACAACCAAATTCGCGCAGATCTTTATATTTCCGTTGGCAGTTGCGCTGACATGATTCAATTTAAGTGAACTGGCGTCGTAGCCCTGATGGACACATTTGGGCAGCAGAAGTTAGTCTCGCTTATTAATACAGTTGATCCCGTTTGAAGTTGATACACAAGTGGATCGATTTAATGTCACCATCTGAACTAGCCAAGAACTCTTAAAACTCAAGTCTGAAAACTTAGCAGTATTCACAATATCAGATGGTAATAGATGCAAATCAATCATAATTTTAAAAAAAACACCTCGAGCATGATTTTTTTTTTTACTTTACGGTTTTATTGTTTTTCTATGGTGGTGCCTAGTACACCTGGGAGGAAACAAATTCTGTATAATTATCTTTACCTATTTCAAGTTCTTTATTAACAATGATATAAAGGAATTTTAGACAATTAATTGTTTCCCCTGAGGTTTTGAGGCCCGCATCTATAAAAAGCTATCTAGGAGACATAAGGAAGAGTACATTTTATCTTAAAATCGCACCGCTAGTCTTTCAATATATTCCAAGTTCTGAACTGCAACATGATGTGTGTGAATCCCAAATGGTGCTTTCGTATTCTGATTTCGATCGAACTAGAGCTTCACAATTTTATAGCCTTGTCTGAGAGCAAGTAAAGTTCACACTGCGAAGGAAGTCCAACTTGCTCAACTCATTGCCAGATGTTGGACTACTATGCATGTTCCACCTCACGTCGGATATAACAAGGACGGTTGGTGCCCGGGATGGGCATCAAAGGCAACCGACCCGGTGCGACAGCGTTTCCTCGCGCGCCGTGGCCAACTCACGCCGAGAGCGAAGGCTTCCGGGAAGAGGGCTTCGGTGGTGAACAGCCCACTGCCACAGCGCGGTCCACCGCAAAATAAGCAGCCTGGCTGCAAAAAGGAGCGCCATAAACAAGCGAGCGAGCGCAGCAGGAGAAAAATGTTATATATCGGCGTATACGAAAAAAAGAAAGAAAAAGAAAGAGCGAAGTAAAAGAAAACGGGCAGCGCGGTGACAGGCAGCGCACGGGCCTCCGATCAGCCTAATCAGGCATTGTTTCTTTACTTTATCGGGTTTACATAATGAATCGCTCCGAGACACGGCCGTGAAACAGGATTCAGCACGTCATTATTATAATGCGGCTGGCGTCACGATCTTTCGTGACCGCCGGGCTGCGCGCTTTGTTGCTGGCTCCAGCGGCTCCGGCGTTCTTTTCATTACAGCTGGGACAGAGGTGGCCCTCGCTCGCTTCGGAGTGCCTCGGCTTGCAGCCGCCTCGGCGGCCGTGCCCCGTTCCTCGCCCAGCTGACAGCACCGCGGAAGACACTCGAGCTCGCTCCACCAATCGGTAGCCGACCTTCCACCTCTCCGCTCTCACACACGTGGAAAGGCTTCGTCACGTGGCTCGGGGAGCCTGTTGCAGGCTGGTCCGGCAGGTGATTTCGTTGCGAAGCGCTCTTACGAGCCTAGGAAAGGGGGTTCTTGGAGGGAGCGGAGTTTAGTTGCGCAGACAGCAATCGAGACCGGGGACGACTGCGAGCCATATTCGAGCAGTCGTCCCGAAATGCAATTAATCGGTAATTACCGTTGGCGGAGCTCGGCGCCAAATTGGCCGAGATGGCTGACTGCGATAAAAAGCGGGAGAGCACACAAAGCCGGTCGTAATTAGAGTTGGCGGCGTCCACTTCCCGGTCTGACCGATGGGCTGCGCGTCGGGGGAGCGGGCGACCTCCGCGGCGGCACCCAGTGTGGACGCGAGTGCGGAGCCGGCGTCGCTCCGTGCCGAACCCCACACGCTCAGTCCGAGCAGCCGAGGGCACTGCGCACGCGATCCGCCGGGAAACGGGTCTAGCAGAGGGTGTAGCAGCGCGTGCACCGTCCTCCCTTTCGGCCGAATCGGGTGCAGGGCAGCAGTAAAGAGCCTAGATTACAGAACGTTTCGAACTGCTCGATCAGGGTCACGTGGTCTATGGCGCGCTTTCGCATTACGAGCTGGGAAGAGAAGGCAAAGGCGTCGATCGGCTCCAAGCGTCTACGCCACACCGCCTGTATTCCTTCTCACCACGCGGCGTCACAGCGCATGCGCACTTGCGACCAGTCTTCGCGGGAGACGTCCGCCATTAAATTGCAACCGCTTCAAGTTCCTAGGCTCTCGAGGCAGGTGATGCAAATGTCGCGCCTCTAGCGGCCAGGTTGAGAACTAAGCTCACGGGGAATACATCATTATGGGTTTTTTTTCGCGACATTGCATTTGATTGGGGCAGCCGAACGCTGCGTCAGCGTTTGGCTGGGACTCGTGTTCCATCGGTGAGGACCAACCGAACACTGTCCCAGCCGAACGACGACGCTGCAGTGTGTTTCATTTGTGCCGCACGCATGATCAACGAGATCGATTCCACTGGCCTCGTGATGGGTGAAAACCGAGTTCTGTGGAAAACATTATGTACAAAGCACACCCTATGATTCAATGTCATCGCCAATGCTTACTTGAGTAATGGCTGCGCGACATTTGCGCCAATCACGCGTGTAAAGGATCTTTTGTGAAATAAACCAGTTTGATGCCGAGAATGCGTCACGCCAGTAACGTAACTAACGATTCGAATAGGTACAAGGTTCGATGATGAGCACCGACACTACGACGAATATAATCCCTGGAGGAGGGGAACAAGGGGACAAAGGACAAACACAAATCTCCGAACACAGCTAGGTGACTACTGCTTGACCGAAAAAATCCGCAAGGTCTTCGCATGGAACCAGAGACCTCTCCATTTGCAGTGGAGCGCTCTTCTAACTGAGCTAACCACAGAGTGAGAATCAGTAGAGCAAACGGTTTTTATGAGCTGCTAGCAGTTTAACACCAACATGTGTGAACGACCTGCATTTTAAGGTTACGATCATGATGCAAATAATGCAAAGGATTAATTGCATTATCATCATAACAACACAACTTTCATTGAATGTGTCAAGGGGCTCGTGGCCAACAATATGTCAAGCAATACACCGCGTGGCGCGGAAATTGTGGAGTCGTTTCGATGTAAACTCGAGACGACTCGTACCATAGCCTCCTCTATAGTCACAAAGACTGGCAGTTCGATGACGGAGCTATAGAGTGCCCGGTAGCAGATTTGGAGCGCAAGGATCTGGTAGCACAGAGCATTTCTCGAGGAGTCTGGTATTCATCGTACAGCTTTTGCAGCGGTGAGGACCCGAAGCATGGTTTTCAAAACCGACGAGAAAGAAGCGGTAGCCCGAGGAACGCGAGAAGCACGAGCGGACATTCCATCGCTCGGGACAAGTGTGCTTCGGCGTCTCGCCGCAGCGGGGAGCCTATTATACCCCCCCCCGCCCGACTCTTGTCTGCCGCTCTACCTTTTCACTCTTGGCGGCCGCGTCACGTGACGATCTGCCAGGCTTTGTCAGTATAGAGGAGTCTATGCTCGCACACTCATGCATCCTGGAAGTGGTGGGACCACTTCTTGTCATTGTGAGGCAAGAACACAAAGAATGTAGAACGAAAATATTAACAATGCCTGTGCGAACCCCGTTAAGTTTTCGTTAGGGTTTTCGGTTTAAGCCGATAAAAACCGATAAAAGTACGCCGAATTCATTTTCGGAAATTCGGTTCTAACCGAAAAGGTCAGTTTTTAGGTTCGGCGTTTTCGGTTGAAACCGATAAAAAGCGATAAAAGTACGCCGAATCCATTTTGAGAAATTCGGTTTTAACCAAAAAAAAGTTAAAACCGAATTTCCAAATGACTACACAAAACCCCAAAGACGGGGCCAGTTCTTCAAAGGCGACAGGAACACGCTCGTAAGGGGGCGTTCACCGAACGACCGAACGGTCCCAAGACCCATCCCAGGGTGTCGCGATTCAATTGCCTACAAAGAAGCAAGGCGGAAACACGCATGTCACTATGCTGAAACACTGTCTGTTCTTCATTCAGGTACTCGCCTGTGTGAGACCACAAAGAGTGAGCAACAAGCCAGTCACAAAGAAAAAACCTAGTGGAATGCAACGTTATTCCCATCGGGAAAATCGAGCAACCACGCTTGCACGAAGTCGAGGCGGCAGGACCGGGCCAACGCAGCATGACTGGCACCTGAGCCAACTGCAGGGCACCTTCCGTCCAGTGGGACGTCAGCGACACTCTGCACATCGTAGATACATAAAAAGCTGCCCTTCTAAGTTCTACCGGCCTCTTCAATGGGTAACGCGCAGCACGCATATCACGATACTGAAACAGTGGCTGTTCTTGCTTCAGGTGAGATCCGCACCTTCTTGGAGCTACAGAAGTAATAATGTGTGCCTTGAGCTGCTGCCCTACCCCGAAAAGTGTTATAGATCTTCTAAGCGAATATAGTTCTGCATTTGTTGAACTTATCTCGTTGGAAGGGGGGGGGTAAGTTCAAAGTCATCCTGCACCCCATGCTTAAATGAAAGAACTCATCGAAGGTCAGACCACAATTTTAAATAAAATAGCTCAAATTAAAACAGGCCACAATGACTATCGATCGCAAGTCATCGACATTTGCAAACAGACTGACAACTAATGAGACCAAGGTTGACCATCTAAACGAAGCTGCTGAGCAGCTAACGGAAACTAAAGGCAAGGTAACTAATTTTCTGGAGGCTGTTTCTTTTCTAGCCCGAACAATTGACTTGGAAAACCGTTCACGACGTCACAATGTAATAATTTATGGAATGAGGGAAGAGCAAAGTTAATCTTCCGAAAGTCTGCATAATATTAGGACCCACACGATTTTCAAAAATAATATAGGTGTTTCCGTCACTTGTATCGAGAGATGCCAGAGATTGGGAAGAAGGAAAAGAGAAAAAGGACCTAGACCGGCTATTTTGCGACTGCTCGACAACAGGGAAGATGTTTAATTCGTATAAATTCCGGGGAAACTGAAAGGTTGTAACATATCGATATGCCACGTTCAAGGTCTCAGAAAGAAATTGTGGAGTAGTTCGGCAGAAAGAAGAAAGGGCCGCAAACAAAAAAGTAAAACTCAGTTTTGATAACTTAATTATTGATAACAGGGTATACCCCTGGGACGAAGCTAAAGGGGAGAGAGTAAATATTTCGCCTCGAGATAAGCAATAACGAGCACAAGAACGCAATTCGACTCAGCTAGAACGCCTGCAGAATAGTGAACAAAGTAACCGAGCTTGTACCTCTGCTACTTGCATACCACCCACTCACACTTATTCTGACAGAACCCTAACTGAATGATGAGATTAATAAATCCGAGATCGTACCACCGGGTCATAATATTGTACGTAAATATCGGGGATCACGAGGAAGAGGTAGCAATTATACTGAAGTCTCGTATCACCGACGGGCAGATTCCTTTTGCCAATCTACTGAATCTATTTGATTCAGTGCTGAATTCGCAAACCCGTCCTATAATTTTGCAGCTGTTTATAAACCTCAAAATTCGCCTCCCTTGGTTTTCGAGGAGCTCAGAAGGTCTTTTGTTATGGTATTAACTAGAAAGAAGAAAAGTCATGATTGTCGATGACTTTAATTTGCCGGGAATAAATTGGGCCTGCCTAACGCATGGAGGCAGCGAGGATGGAAACTCCGTGGAACTAAAAGATACTGCATTTTCTTACAGTCTGTGTCAGGTTGTCGATGGAGATACCAAAGTAGTTGGCGATTGCAGATCAATCTTCGACCTAATTTGTTTGTCAGGCGGTGCTAGTGCTGACGGATACGACTGTGGAATCGTTGACGGACTATCTGATCATATGGCAGGCGGCTGAGAATGAAGCGCGGAAAGTATTCCGAAGACATTTTCTCCGCGAGGCAGCTGACTCGCGGTCGCAGAGCGGTATGCCGAAGTGCGGCTCACCTATGATCGTCTGCTTTCCCGCACTTGGCGCCATTTTTCTTTTACATCGGACAATAACTTTTTACGAATGTTATTTGCTTTTCAGTGCGGGTAAATTTTTGGATAAATACTTAGCGTTACGTACCGTGACACGTCTCGACCCTTTTCTCCTAAATCACTTTCAAATCGCAGGGGCAACTTTTGGCGTGTCTCGAACTTTTTCGGTTGCGTTTGCTGCGTTCAATTGCGAGGACTGTTCAAGAGCAAGTAAAAGAAGGTGGCATTCATGGCGCTACAAGCCACACATAACAGCTTACTTGGTTTACTGATGGTTTACTGTTCCAGCTTGTTCTAAAACCTGACCAAAATCTGTTGTACGTTGGTTAAATTCGGATTACACGTCTTACGAATGGGGCTCATTGATACGGGGATTAATGCAGACAGATAGCAGAAGCGAACCTCTATGCTTGTTCCTACATTAGGGGTGCCGCGAACTTTTGTCGAACCTTGATTTCGAGGTTGAACTTAATCGCCGCACCTTTGACCTTCCACTCCTTCCACTAAAGTTCGACTCACTCAACCTCGCTGATCTCTATCACCATTGCTGGATCGCGCTTCCCCGCTTGTTCACTGGCGAGCATCTGGCGAGCGAGTGAAGCCACCGGACGGCCATCTTGCTCATAGACAATTTTCGGTTTCGCTATTGTTGCACAGGCTGGCGGCAGCGTGGTATAGACAGGTTTTCTGCTCGTTCGTCCTCACTCGCCGAAGAAGTGTTTTAAGACCTTGTGTAACCGTTTGAGACTGGCCGTTGTGAACATTCGAAAAATTTTACGAAACCGCAGTGCAGCAAAAAAAGGCATAACTTGTCGAAAGCAAATTTTGCCGGTCTCGCGGCGGGATAAAAGCTTCCTTGGCACGCCGAAGTGCGGCGTGCCAAGAAAATGAAGAAACGCCTGAATAGACCTATTGCTGTCTTACCCAAGCATCAAGGAGAATGCAGGGATTGGTGTTCCACGCGCCGCACGTGCTGCCCTCAGCAGTAGTAACTTTTCCAAAGCAAAAACCTAAAACAAATGGCATCTTGCACGCGCGTTCGTCAATGCTTTCTTTTGGTTATATACTTCGAATCATTTATACAGGAAAGGCGTGCGCGTGTGGCGCGTGGAACACCAATCCCTGCATTCTCCTTGATGCTTGGGTAAGACAGCAAATGGTCTATTTGTGCCAGTGCCTTTCAGGGAGGAACGCAGGTATTTTCAGGGGGGGGGGGGTCAGCGTGTTACATGCTTGATAATCCCCCCCCTCCCCCCGTTTCCCGGCCATAAATAATTTCACATGCCGAATTCAGAAGGGGGTCAGGCTTCCGAACACCCTCCCGAAATCTGAATCCTCCACTGATGTCTTTATCTTCTCTGTAATTCTTATTATGAGAAAGTTCAGTGGACAACTGGATGAAGCCGTTCTTCGACGAAGAGGATAGGCTCAATCCCTCCTTGCTTTTCCCGCGTCTGTGTTGTGCTTCTTCTCCTACCCTTCGATACTGACAAGGGGGGGGGGGGGGGAACCGGAACCCACTGACCCCCGCGGGATTTACGCCGCAGAAGTTTCGGCCCTATACTTCGTTTCACCTTCCGTCCAGACGCAGCGGATGCTACGAGGGAACGGGACCAATCAAGCAGCGTCAAAAGTGCAAATCACTAGGCTTGTTCTGTTTATGATTGGTTCAGCGATGAAAAACAGAGACAGAAACATTACGAACACCATGATGGTGCACTTTTGACGCTGTCTGATTCGTCATATAATTTCGTAGCATCGGCTGCGTCTGGACGGAAGGTGAAACGAAGTATAGATGGCAGTGGAAATGTCTTAATTAGCGCGTGCGTGGAACTGGCTCGGCAGTTCATACTTGCAGACGTGACACGCCCGGCGGCAATGTTCTGAGCTCTCGTAGTTCATTTCGGCACGTGGTCTCAGTTAAAATTTTGATCTACTTTAAAGGCAACTTAGGCAAGCTGGATATCCCTCTGCCTTGCCTGCACGTAACAAATGGAAGTGTGTTCACTACGTCACACACAAATATGCCACGCTTCTTGTGCCTCCATATCACGCGAGCATGTAAGCACATTTGGCTCCCTCCTGTCTTTTTTTAACCGGGTTTTGTGACTTCGTTGTTTAGTTTGGATGTTCTTTTCAATTCGTGTATAGAGAGCGGATTAACTATGAAACGATCGAGATGTTAAATAAAAAGTTGTGAATGCAAACGTTGTCTCCTTGTTGTTTCTTGACTGGTGCGAAGGAAACGAAGTTCTGGTGCGGTTGAACGAATGCAGGCATTTTCCAATCAAAGTAAAAATTGACACGAGATTCGGCTTCTTTTGTCTATATAAAGACGCAAAATAAATCATGAAAAGCAACCGTGCCACATTCTGTAATGTTGGGCACAACCAAACAAACGCTACGTGCGGCCTAATAACTAATGTACGTTTCATAAGTTTTTTTTTTATTCATTCTGCATCACTTAAAAGGTCATAAAAAGAGCAGCCGACTGCATGACATTTGTTTTTAGGAAATGTGTGTCGAACCGCGAATCTGCCTGCAAGCAAGATGATATATAATTTTAACCACCACTTCCTGTCACTCTTCAGTTCGGACTTGGAAGCTGGAAAGTTCCAAACTCTAGACGTCAAAATAATATTTTTTTAAAGGGCAACTCCGCTCAATTCCAAAAAATGTAGGCTTACATGTGATTCCATTTCACAAAGCAGTACTAAACAGCTCTACGTCTTCGGATTCGCGAAATGTGGTATACCGAAACCGAAACCTCGGTTGCGGCAGGCAACAATTGTCTCGTGTCGTCAGAGTCATGGCCACGTCACGTCGAACCACGTGGTCTTGTGACGTTCGTGGGGGCGAGGTACAGGACACGCGACGCGGGCAGGTCGCTTCGCATGACGTGGACTGTGATGGCCCGGGGAGGGGGAAGGGGAGAACACGAAAGAGGAGAAGGGGTGCGGAGAAACCGGACATGCGATAAACGTGCAGGGCAGCGCAAACTAGCGCATCCGCGTTACGGTGATCACGTGGACGCCGTAGAGCCAACACCGGGAGGAGAAACTCATGACGTCATCGTTCAATTTCGCTCCGTGAAGTAAAAACAAACAAAACGCGAGAATGACGTAGTCATGCCTCTGACGTAGTGGTTCACCGTTGGCCGCTCCAACACCGTCGCATTGACTGCGCTGACGATTGCGTTTCACGTCGCACGCTAGAGTTGGCAGATATCGGCGACTTGGTTCATTTGAAAGTTTGCTGGCCACTTTATTAAATATACAGACGGAATTAGATCGTAATATTTGACATGGGGTCTTCCTATATAAGACTGAAGAGGGCTGCATAGTTTTCTAAATATCAAAAATGAAGCGGAGTTGCCCTTTAAATATATTCTATAAGGTAACGTCAAAACATTTTGAAAAATATTTTCACGTTTCTAGGAAATGGCGACACGTGCGTCAAAATGATATCAAAAATTCTTTTGAAAGTGGACGTCGAAATAGTCACTACCTTTTAAAAATGTTTGCATATATCGTAGTGTAAGAACTTCAGAAATGTATAGTCACGAAGCTCCAAGAACAACACCGACGCCATGAGTAATGCAAAAAGAAAAAAATATCGTTTTGTGCGCAGCCCTTTTCTTCACAAGAACCTGCGTTCGAGATTATTTCCCATTTTTGTCGCTGGGGGCTATGATTTCGGACACTGGTCGATATGAAAAAAAGAAAAGGCTGGGAACTTGCCTTGAAATTGTTTTTTTCTCCTCCAATCAATTCATCGTGTTGTTGCTGATCTTTCAAATCAATTTGCCAGTTATGAATCTCCAGTGTTAAAGAGGAAATTGGAGAAAACGAACAACGAGTGTTTTTCAACCTAATTATCACTCGATCCTCACCCGCATTCAGCCAGCATACAGATCAACTGAAATTGAACAATGGGCAAACTGCAAAAAATTGTCACCCCGGGTCACTCGAACATATTTGAACGCAACTTCTTGAAGGGGCCTTGTACATGGTGGCAAAAAAACTAAATGTATAGAAGTGACGCCAAGCACTTCTTTATATCGTCAAGAATGACAGACGATGAGGCGAGAAAACGTTGTGGACTAAAGACTTAAGGGGGCGAACTTGTGCCAGAAACGATAAAGAAGAACACGTCGAGAAAGCCGCAGCGAGCGTTGACGGCGGGAGCAACAAGCGACGATGCGTCGGCGTAACAGCTGGCTATCGCGAGAGAGTCAGCAAATAAATAGGCAATAAGGCGCTCGGCTCTTTATCTATTATCGTCGTCATCTGGAATATTCGCCCTAGAATGTTCGGGAAAAAGCTAGGGCGAGGCTGACTATAGGCAAGGTCATCTGGCCTCCTCCTCTTTTACGCTCAGGGTAAGAGTATACACGAATTTTCTAGATGAACGCAGAAGCGTATCTTCTCTATCATGCACGCGGCAATATTAATAATATTCAATAATTAATGTGCGGTCCCAACTCAGGCGGTAAAATTTGTCATTAAACACTAAACGGTATGGGTAAATGAAGAATGAAAACCCGAGACCTGCGAACAAACAATTTGGAGATTTATGTTTGTCCTTTGTCCCCTTTGTTCCCTTTCTCCAGGGGTTATTAGGTTAAAAGGAATATGTGGTGCCTACTCTGCCGGCAGCCGGATAAATAATTTTCCCGATATTTCTACCGGCAGTCGCCTCCCATTGGTGGTGGAAATCAGTTTATCAAACGACGTTTCATCAACAGGCAGTGTTTCATCGACGAATAGCTTCATCGTCAGCTGAGATTAGCTTTTTTTTTCTGTAATAAGCCGCCCCAGACTGTCGCCGCGAAGTGGCGTGTATGGGTGGGCCAGGTGGGTTAACATTTTTGTAATGAGCCCCCGCTGACTCGCCGCGGAGTGGCGTGAACGGGTGAGCCTGGTAGGTTAACGCGTGCCCCAGTTATGCACACGCGACGAAATGTCCCTACTGCGAGCAATTCGCGTAACGAGTGTCGATGAAACGTGTGTTCGTGAAACGTGTATCCACGAAAAGTTGCCCATGAAACATGTTTCCATCAAGTGCCGAGAAAATAAGAAATTCAGTATTCTACCGGGAGTCGTCACAGGATTTCAGACAGCCAATGGAATGCGACTGCCTGTAGAATTTCGGGAAAGTTATTCTCCCGGCTGCCGGGAGAATAAACACTACCAATAAATAAATGGACAAGCACCCACCCGTCTCAAAAACTCGAGTCAAATATTAAAAAAAAGTGCAGATGTCGGGCCCATGCTAACTATGTCGCGCAGTGTGAGGAATCTTTCGTCTATTTCGTATGTGCTAGGACTTTGCTGAGACTGCCGCCAAAGCTACAAGTTCGAGCTGCCCGCGCTCCAAGCTTCCAGATGTGCGTAGCGCGAGCGGTCGTTTTGCGGAAGAGCGTTTGCAAGCCGCGATTTTGTGGTCTCGAATGAACGGAGGGTAGCGGCAGCTCGTGCCAGCAAAGTCTTTCATGGGGTACCGAGTGTGCGCTCGCTGAAGGATATAACTTAAAAGAAATAAAACGTTCAAATTTATGCACTACATCTACGGTAACATGCATAAAGCATCATGGGTTTCATTCATCCCAAACTCGCTCAGCAAAACTGGCGCGCTTCGAACAAGGAGCCGAATCGGCGCGGGCCTCGAAGAAAAGATGGCGTCATGGCGATTGAGAGATCGTGGGTCGTGACCACTGGTTGTGACTAACTGGCTAGAGGTCTATGTGTGGAGCAAGTCGTCTGCTTCTTGCGTAGCAGTTGCGGTGTCGGCAGAACGACGCCGAGCTCTGATTGGCTTTGATTGAAATGATAATGAATAGACCTCCCACTATGTTTTTCTTTTCGATCAGCCAATAAGAGCTTGGCGTTCCGACATCATCGCAACCCCTGTGCAGGAGGCAGACAAACTTACGCTCCACATTCCCATGATGCATCTTGTAGGCGAATCTTGTGTCGCAAAACTGGGTTTCGGCAAACGGGTGCGCCGTGTGAACGCGACCGAAAAAGTGGCACGACTCCGAAAGAGGTCGCGCTCGCTCCTCGCTTCTGGAGCGATGCTTTGCTGAAACCTCACCGAGGCCTGTAAAGCACCTGAAGGAGAAACGTGGCCGCTGCCAATGGCCGCTCGTCATCGCTATGACGTCTGACCTTCGAAGCGGGACGAGCTTTTGGAGGAGTCTGATTTTTGGCCGATCCCGTATCCGTGTCACAGCCGAAAAGAGATGACAAACATGGCTTCGAGCGACAAGCGATGAAGTGGTGCTATATATGGGTTCCGTTTGGGCGATATGGGTACGGGTTGGCGGCGCGGTGCAGATTCATCAACAGTCGCGACGAGTGGAAGCAACGCGTATGAACATGATGACTGGGGATAACTTTCCTTATTAGTGGTGCAAAAATGTCCGAAATACTCCGAGAGGATCCGCCATTACTTTGACGTCCGCGGTCTTTCCCACGTTTGGCATGCATTGTAGACACAGTGAGCCGAATCTGACGAAGTTTATGGAGTTATATCAATAATGCACACTGTCTCTTCACACTGTGCGTTCTTCATATTATTTTAATGCGAAACGTTTGATATTCCCGGTGCATGATGGCAAGGTATGGCGAAATACCCGTTTCAATTCAAATTCAATTTTATTATGAACCTTTTGAACATATTTTTGTAGTATATAGTTTTCTTCAGTCTCTTTAGAATAAATTAGCACACGTTTTAAATATGCTAGTCACAATAAACATTAGAGCCTTCTCGCTGTTTCTATAAAAATAAAAATGTTTTCGCAAGGATCAACATTGAATCATACTAAGTTCTGTTATTTCCCTGTTTTTAAATGGTACTTTGTGCCAATCCTTGACCAATTCCTGTGTAAAGTGACGATGTATCACGTTTCGTCACATTAGGCCAACATTGTCGCCAAACATTGATACAATATTGTGGCGAAAATGTTACCATGCAGAAGGCTATTTCAAGGCGTGGCTCAAATATTCTTTATTCAACGTTTCTGGGACATTTGTCTATGTAATGTAGAGTTACACAACATTCGGCAACGTTGAGGCAATGTCACAAGAAAAACGTTTCTCTTTCGTTATTCTTCAAATGGTTCTATAACGTAACCGAATATGCCCAAACGTTATATACATTTCTGA
Source organism: Ixodes ricinus (assembly GCA_037355805.1). Classification (NCBI taxonomy): domain Eukaryota; kingdom Metazoa; phylum Arthropoda; class Arachnida; order Ixodida; family Ixodidae; genus Ixodes; species Ixodes ricinus. The sequence goes on from JAZHYW010009578.1 coordinate 55,782, forward strand.
CCATGTAAATGCACGTTATGGCAACATTTGGTACTACTAAAAAAATACTTGATTCGTTGTTTTAAAAAAATCTTAACTTTATTATACGCAAGGGTAAGAATTGAGTATTGGGTAGTTTCGATTGGGGAGGGGAGTAAGACAGGGAAATGCACCATCGCCACTGCTTTTTATTGCCGTTTTACACCAGTTTCTAGCAGGGGTCGTCGAGAACTTAGGTGTTAGGCTCGGTGGGTGCATCGTGGGCCCTTGCCGACGATCTTTTCTGGTCGCCAGGTTGCCCCGTGGCCTTCGGTATCTCTTAGATACGTTTGTTGATTTTCTTTAAGCTAGAGGATTTGAAGTTGATGCTTCAAAATCGTCTACCTTAGCTTAGTGGGTGACGGAAAAAAAAAAGGCTAACTCTTCTCAATTTAAATTTGAGGCCTTTCCGCTGCGTGCGATCGAGTGTCCCGGGTCGTTGGAAGTACCTAAAGTGTACAGATTAAAGGGCCAGTGACACCGCAAAGATCGTTTTTGTTATTGTCTAAAACGATGCAAGTTGTAGTCATAGACACACAAAAAAAATACCACAACGAAAAAAAAATTTTCTATGCGCGCGCGCGCTTTTTTATCTTTAGCGTTTTTCTATCCCTTTTCTCACCTCCTTACTTGTTTTTATTTGTGCGGTCAAAAATTTTAAATATAGAAGCTTTGTAAACGAAATTTTATAATATTTAGGAACGGCATTCGTAAAACATTTTTTTTTAACGCATGTGCGAACAAACTATGGCCCAAGGCATTTTGAAATATCGAAAATCGGAGTCCGGAGTGATATGTCGCCTGCTGGCTTTTTATCCTCCCTCGGAAAACTTTGCGACGCCGCGGCGGCGCTCGGCACATGTAGCCCTGAGGATGATCGGCGAGTCAGGGTATCGAACAAAGTTCTCTTTTTTGGGTTCCCGACGACCTCTCAGACTTCGAAGCGGAAATCGTCAAACGGTCAAAACAACCTGGTTTGGTGTCTGCGTACCGTAGTTTCGCTTGTGACTTCGCTGGGCAGCCTTTCACGCAGAACCGACCTCACACCATTTCAAAGAATTTGAGATCGCTAAAAGGGCCCTAAAAGAACTTCAAACTGGAAAGTGAAGCGTCGTCTGCTCACAGCGATAAGCCGCACACGGAGGCGAGCGGTCGATTGCGGGACGCGGGCAAACATGACACTTCGGGCCGGGACAGAGGTGCGAGAGAAACTCGAGTTGCAGGACGATTCAGTCTTTGACGTCACTGCGCTGGCACGGACCGCGCGGCAACTTCACATTCGGCTTTTGGAAAAGTTTGTTTACTT
>JAZHYW010009579.1:0-86407 GCA_037355805.1 Ixodes ricinus
CCATATATTGTCGGAAATGAGCTGACGAGTTTGCACAAAAAAAAAAAAAAACTTGTCGCTAGGAATCACCCCATTCGCTCGGAGAAACCGGGAGATCGCCCTCCGGCTTTGGTGCAGTCAAAGCAAATGGGAGTCGTTTTCTACTTTGCTGTCCCCTCTCCTTTTTACAGCAGCCAGTTTTCTTTCAAAGGACAGCAGGCTTTTATTGTTTAGAAATAGATGATAAGGGAACACCAACTGAAAAGCAAATAACTAAGTGTTCAAAACGGGACACGAGGCAAAAAGGGGAGACGTTTTGGGAAGAGACCCTTTGTAAAGCACTCGTCGGCCGCCGGCACGTATGAAGGTTCACTGGGGGAGATAATGAGTCCTTATCGGTATCAGCGAATGTAGCTGTGAATAGAAGCGTTCTAGAATAGAAAGGGACAAAAGCCGACAGAAAGCAAGAAATACAGGCACTACGACCTGTATCCGCCTTGGATTGCACCCTTCTCACCTCACTGCGGGAGTTCCTGAACCTTAGAGGGCTGCCGACGGACCCGGCAGTTGTATTCCGTATCGAGTTTCAATATTGATATTTGTCCTTTTGGCGTGTTAAGTTTTCTTTGCTTTATGCTGATACGTTAGTGTATATTTTGCCCGAACGTCGGAACGCGTCTGTCACGCCCCGCAAGTTCTTGGTTTCCCCATGATACAAAACAAACCCGGAGACGAGGGACACAGAAAACTGCAAATACTGCTCGTCCGCAGCGGTAGAGCGACTTTTTTTGTTCGTGAGCCTTGTGTTGAGACCGAACCGACGCTGTCTGAAAGACAATCTGTTTGAGAAGCTGCTGTTGCTCAAGTGCAATTAATGTAATTATCTTGTTGGGAAACTGATCTTGTGTACAAAATAAAGGGTTGTATTGTACTTGAGCCATATGTTTCACTTGCGATACATAGTGCGTTGTCTACATGAAGCTGCATTACTAAATGTCTTTACGGAACATGACCTTATCCGAAATTTAAAAAAAAAGTATTTCAGTATCTCTGTTTCAGTATCTGTATTCCTGTATCTGTATTCCGGAATACATTTTTGCTGTATTTGCGGAAGTATCTCTGAAATATCCCGTTACGTCAAAAAAGAATGTATCTCAGTATCTGTATCTTAGGCTTTCAGCACACGTGTATCTCGATATTTGTATTCCCGAATACTTTTTTGAGTATCTCTGCCCAGCCCTGCACTGTAGCCTGCTTTCTGCGAACTAAAGTTATGGCGGCGTCACGCATGCGCAGAACGGCTGGTGAGATTACAGAAGAGGCATTTTTGGGGGGTCATTTCTAGACAAAAATAAAAAGAAATAGCAATAAGAAATACATGATTGAAAACCCCGAGACTGCAGGTAACGACACATACACTTAAAAGTCTCAAACACAGCCGAATATTTATTTTCAATAAAGTTCTTATCAATATATAGGCACCTTCACAAAGAACGGACAGGGAGAAAACCCCAAAAAACCCTCTTTGTGAAGGTGCATATATAAGCAGTTTATTGAAAATAAAAATTCAGCTGTGTTTGCGAGTTTTAAGTGTATGTGTCGTTACCTGCAGTCTCGGGGTTTTCAAATATGCATAATCTACACCAGCTCGTTTGCGCCCTTACGTTTAGTTCAGCAATAAGAAAATTGCACAATGCACATGATAGAAAATACGCAGGAAAAGACTCCCTCGGCGCCGGCAATCGTTTGGGCGGTCTTGCAAAACAAAATGAACAGAAAAAGGAGCTTGGGCACCTTACATTTGAAGCTGGTGGTCGGGTATGATGCAAAAAGAAAGCAGAAGCAAGACGAAGGCAATAATAACAAAAAAAGAGCTCCGCTAACTTGACTTGCTCCTTACACTGTACTTATTTGTTTGTTTTCTTCGGTCGAGGTTCTGCTCCCGGTTGTGTTTGAGCTTGTCGACACCCGTCTGCTATTTGTTTTTTGTGTTTCGAAGGCGGCCTATTTGATTGGCTCTAAGAAGCTCTTTCTTGATTGGTGAAAAGCGTGGTCTCTGGACTTTACGGGCTCCGTGAATGCCGTAGAAATGCATATAAGGAAGCGTTCCCGCTTCCTTTCCGTTCGAAGCCTACTGACCGACTTCCTCGGCGAGTCCGCGCCGCGGGCCATCGGGAGACCGCTCTACGCCGTCGGAAAGTGCTCGCCATGCAACTGGGCCACCACCGGCTGGTATGACACCGTTGTTTCTTATGTTACCAACCTTATATTTTTTCTGTCAAATTAGTGCTCGGATTCATTACATGCAAGTTTAATCGTAATAACCTTAGTTAGGCGCCTGTTCCTCAGCGGGTTCGTAATATATAAGCGAATGACATTTTAGCGAATGACACTTTAGCGAATAGGAGTCATTTGAGTGAATGGACGTTTTCGCGAATGACGGTTTAGCGAATAGGCTGTTTGTAGGCGGCGGCACGCTGTAGGGCGTTTCGTCAGGCGTGTATTTGCGCGTTTCTCCTTGTAGTGCAGGCGTAGGTGTGCCTTTGGGAACGTTGTGCGGCAAAAAGTGTTCAGCAAAGAAAAAAACGGGAGGTAGCGTCGAGTGAGCTCTGCCGCGCTCAGCAGATTCGCGGCCGTTCGGTGAAGCCGCAGTATACGTTTTGAAAGAAGTTAGCAAGTGAATAGTCGGTTCATACAACATTATATGGCGTGCGAATTTGCAGAGAGCGGTAAGTGGAGGTCTACAGTGCAGAGGAACAGTGAATGCGCGTTTTATAGCAGGCTGCATAAATTGATACCATTTGCTTTCACGGCGTGGTAAGCAAACAAAACTATCGCGTTTAGGTAGCTGTGGTTCTAACTCGCACGTGCACCGCTCCGACGGATAAAAGTCGGTTAGAACAGAACTAAACGAAAATCTGTACATTCACGGCTCAGGCAATTAAAACCAAATATGCCGCTTCCTTATTTCACGATGCGCTTCCTTATTTCACGACGCCTTACAACCGCAGGTATTTAAGGCTGCGGTCCCACCGCGGCCATCTTGAAAGGCAAGATAACAGTTTTTAATTTATTAAAAGAAACCTATAAACAATTAATCAAAGTTGCTACGCAAACATCTTTCCGAAGTTCTTGGGCATTTGAAGAAGCAATGTAATAGTCATAGCTAGATTATTTAATTAGATAATTAGCGACTAATTATTGCTACGGAGTTCAAAGTTTTCTCCTCTAATATTAACGTCAGGAGGGCGATAATTTTACATCGTGTAGTCAACGCGACAATGAAGAAGGCTATAGAGAGCGTTTTCAAAATTTTTAATTGAAAGTGTGTTTTAGAAAATAAAAAATTTGTTCCACGAAACTTTTTATTTTCTAAAACACACTTTAAATTAAAAATTTGAAAACGCTCTTTATAACCTTCTTCACTGTCGCGTTGACTACACGATGTAAAATTATCGCCCTCCTAACGTTAATATTAGAGGAGAAAACTTTGAACTCCGTAGCAATAATTAGTCGCTAATTATCTAACTAGATAATCTAGCTATGAATATTACATTGCTTTCTCAAATGCCCAAGAACAGTGGAAAGATGTTTGCGTAGCAACTTTTGATTCATTGTTTATACGTTTCTCTTTAATAAAAAAACTGTTCTCTTGCCTTTCAAGATTTAAGTCAGCTTCCTCCCTGACGAAATTTTAACAAACAAACTTGTCAAAAGTTTGAAGACTTAATTGCTTCTACATCTTTGTTTTTGATTTGCAGTGAGTGTTCAAAAGCCATGGAGAGATACCTGACCAAGAAACGAAAAGCTCCGGGCGAGGACGGCGACAGCAGTTCCACATCCAGCGTCGCAAGCTCAGTCACTGCAGAGGCTCGTCCAAGCGCTGATAACAGCACACCGAGCTTGTCGTCCACTGAAGAAGCAGGAACTTCCAGCATTCGAACCGTCGGTGAGGTTTCTGATATATCATGCTCAGAAAAACAAGCAGGACGGCGTTACCAGTCCACTTGGAAAAATACCTACACATGGATCTCCTACAATGCCCAAAGTGGCAAGGTGTTCTGCGAGACCTGTCGTGTGGCTTCCGTAATGAAACTGCCGCTTCCTAACACTTCTCGCGACAAGGATTCTCACCTAGCTTTTGTTACAAACGGCTTCTCCAACTGGAAAAAAGCTCTGCTCCGGTTTAAGAGCCATGAGAGCTCCAACTTCCATAAAGAGGCATGCCGGGCCGTCGTAGCTGCAAAAGGCGGCGTAAATGTCGTCTCTGCTTGTGTCAAGGGAAAGGCGAAAGAAATGGATGACGCGAGGCAGGCCCTCTTAGCAATATTGTCGTCTCTGCTGTACCTGTCAACCCAGGGTTTGGCAATACGTGGCCACGAAGACACAGAGAGTAATTTGAGGCAGTTGCTGGAACTCCGTGCTAATGACATCCCGTCGCTGCAATCGTGGCTTCAACGAACAAAATACAAATGGATTTCCCATCAGATTCTAAACGAGAACTTGGAACTCATGGCACACGATGTCCTCCGTTCACTCACAGATGAAGTCCGTGAGGCGGAGCACTATTCGGTTATCCTGGACGAGACAGCAGACATTTCTGCCAAAGAACAACTCTCAGTTTGTTTTCGGGTGGTTACAGAGAACTTTGAAGTCCAGGAGTTGTTTTGCGGTTTCTTTAGCACGGCTGACACTACAGCAGCGAGCCTCTTTACTGTTCTAAAAGACATTCTTTGTCGATTTAACTTGCAAGTGAACAAGTGCCGCGGCCAGTGCTATGACGGAGCAGCAAACATGGGAGGGAAACATAGAGGAGTACAAGCTCTCATGCAAGAAGAAGAGCCACGGGCGCTGTATGTACACTGCCTGGCGCACGTCCTCAACTTGGTCTTGCAGGACGTAAGCCAGAAAGTGGACATGTGTCGTGACCTTTTGTATTTTGTGACCGAACTGATAAACTTCGTGACCTGCTCTCCAAAGCGCGTGGCTCTTTTTCAAGAACTTCAGAGGGAGGAGGATGTGAACTTGCGAAAATTTTGTCCCACAAGGTGGACGTTAAAGGCCGCTTCTCTGCGGTCAGTTCTTTTAAATTATGAAAGTCTTATCACATTTCTGCGGGAGACAGCATCTGAAGAGCGAAATGAGGCTGGAGCAAAAGCAAGCGGTCTTCTAAAAATGCTCTACAAGTTTGACACATTTTTCGTACTCAAGCTTCTTACGATGGTATTTTCACGGATGGAAGCTCTGAACACCGCCTTGCAGAAAAGGACGCTCAGATTTCACGAAGCAGAGAAAATGGTGAAAGCCGTCAACGAAAGCATCACTGAACTGCGGCAGACCTTTTCCCGCTTTTGGGAGGAAGCATTGGAAGAGGCTGACAAGGTGGACGTTGAAGATCCCTCTGTTACAGTTGTCAGGCAAAAAAGACCCCACGCCGTTATGAGGAAGGTTCTGCTGCTCACGTATTTCCATCGGTGATGGACATGTACCGCCAGCGGTACAACGAAGTGCTTGACACCGTGCTGTCGTCTCTGAGGAACAGGTATCCGCCTGGCGTGTGGCAACATATGGCACACATCGAGCAGTTTGCCATAGGAAATGAAGATCTCACGTATGTCACGAAATTCTACGGCGACGATCTCGAACCAGGACGCCTGTTGCTACACAGAGACATGCTGATAGATATTGTAAAGCAGCACAACCCTGCACCCCTACAGACATTCCACGATGTAGTGCAGATATTTTCGGGCGACAAAGGTCAGCACCTGAGGAATCTTTTGCCGGAAATGGCGAAGTTAATCAAAATTGCGTTGACCATACCAGTCACGTCATGCACCTCAGAGAGGTCATTTTCTTGTCTGCGGCGACTCAAAACCTATTTACGGTCGACGATGGGGCAGACTCGACTGAATCACCTGGCACTTCTTCACACTCACAAGGAGCTCTCCCGCAAAATAAATTTAAATGACGTCGCCGACGAATTCATTAGCAGGTCAAGTGTACGAATGAACACGTTCTCCACATCAGCGAAATCCTCACATTAAACAACGGACTGTCTCATGTGGCATTAGGCAATGGAGTGTTTGTTGTCCGCAGTGTTTTATGTTATTTCTCGTTACCGATGTTACATAGTGCATCGGCCGCTTAGTAATGCAGCTGAAGCAGTTTGCGTTTGTGTTTTGTTCGTTCTCCAGTTCCCGTTTGTATTAATTTATTTATTAATTTACCTGAGTTTATATCATTCTATCTGTTTTTGTTTAATTGCCCAGAAAGAGAAATGCAAAACTTTTGCAGGTAGTCAAAGTATGCCGGTGTATTGCTTTATTTTATATTATTAATTCTAGTCATAAATTACGCCGTCGTGCAATGTAAAAGGATGACCCATAAATTGTGATAAGACATTGTGATATATTCTGCAATTTGTGTATCTATGTGATATGTCATTTTGTGACTTTAATCTTTCTCCGAAAAATGTTCCATGATCTGTATTTTACCTATGTGTAGTGAGACCTTCACTGTTGAAGAAACAAGAGCTCCCCCATACACCCAAAGCAATGGTGTGTTGGTTAGGCTGTTTAATGTCTATTTTCTCGACCAAAGATGAATAAAACATATTTTTTTGCAGAAGTGTTCAACAGGCCGCACTTAATTGTCACCCAAAATCGCTAAGGGGCGGGGTTCAGTCGGTTTGGTGGATGTCCCAGCCCCTCACTCCTTTCCACCGGGAGCCGCGTGCAAAGCGACCGCTGCGCAGCCCTCTGGGCCAAATTAGACTTATACTGTAAAACCGTTTATTTTCGCGACCCCCTGATTTTCGCGAATTTCGACTTTTCGGCCGGACTCCGGCCGAAACGTCAAAAAATACACCGTCCGTTGTTGCTGTTTTCACCAAGGGTTTTATTATACCCACGCCTTCGGCCCCCCGCCACCATGCCCGTGTTTGTATGTGTGTGTGGCGGGGGGGGGGATTAAGGCGGGCTTGTCGGGCCCCAGCCCCCCCCCCCCCCCCCGGGAAATTGAGAACTTTCCGCCTATGCCATAGATGAAGCCACGCGCTCGCGCCAGTAGCTTTGACAGCGTTGCACGCTAAATATGAAACGGAGTACAGCAAAGACTGCCGGAATGCCCGTAGCGCGGCGAAACCTTCTCCTTCCTGGAAAACGAACTGGCTGTCGAGCCAAGGGGCAAGCAATCGGCCATTACGAATTCTTCGAAGGCGAGATGGGCGAGATCAGTCGAGATGCCCCGCGAGAAAGGAAGTCACGTTTGTGCGCCGAGGGCTGGCCCGGCTGGCTTCCGGTTGAATCCGCCGAAACCGTCGGAGCGACTTTTCTCGTATCCAGATCGAGATCCAGAGCGGGAGCTAATCCAAAACTACCAGTTGAACGCGTCCGTCTCGATCCCGATCGCCCAGTGAAATAGGCTCGCTCCAGAGAAGTCGATCTCGGCGCGCTCCAAAACGACCCGTGAAATTCGCCATTAATTTGCCTCTAAATTTTAAAATAAAGCGAAATTCCAGAAAAAAAAGTTTCATTAAGCTACTACGTTCAGTGCGCTCAGGTTCGGTCCAAATCAGAAACCAGTCAAAAAGTCGTTGCAGGGCCCCTTTAACAAAAAAAGAAACCCTTCTTGGGAGTTTTTCTTGGGAGTTGCTCCCAAGAAAAGGTCCCTTGGGTGCTCCCAAAGGACGTTTGTAGGACGAAGGGTGTAGTCATAATATTTCAAAATTTGACCAGGTGATTTTATGTTTGCTGTAATTCACTAAACCCGTGTTCACCTCGACAACCGTACAGAAGAAGTCCTGACTCCTGGCGGAGCATTTGTAATTTTAACGCGGCAGCGTTGCGGAGCTCGTGTCGCACTAAAGCCGGCGTCGGTGGCGTGACGAAAGAATCCTGATTAGTCGATAGGGTCATGACTTCACAGCCACATGACCTCGCACGGGAATTTCAAACAACCCACAACGCTCACATGAAACGTGACGTCGCGCTGGAATGAAAGTGACTAAAACATGACATGTAGTGCGAACTAAAGGTCGCCGTATGTCTCAAATGAGTTCACTTCATAGAGTAATTCATTTGCCGTAAAGAAAAAATCAAAGAATTTTAGACATAATTAAAACCCACGACACTTTGGCTGTGAGCCAGACGGCCACAGACGCTTTTGCAGCCCGAGCGACGTCGCGACTGAAAATTGCAAGCGGAACCTCATCATGCGAATTAGGCTTTAGCGTTGTTAGAGGCGGGGTTTGAGCCGCACGTCCGGGAGCTTCCTGGCTCGTGACGACGACCATTCCCCGAAGTGAAGAACCCAGGGGTCCAGTGGAGGTGGGAGAATTGGTAACGTAACGAACGGTTTAATTACATGGTTGCGATACAGTCGTCAAATCCGAGAGAACTAACGGAGCAGCCTCACGCTCCGCCTTATATAGGGTCCGTTTTCTCCCTCACTCCCCGCCAGGGCAGCAAGTGCGCAGCAGCAACCCGCCGTCAAGTGCGTCGTAGCAAAGTCCGCCGCGTCGTAGCCAGAAGTGCGTCGTAGCCAAAGTTCTCCGCAGTTAGGTCATGCCTCTCTCCCTTTCCTGAGCGCACCAACCCCCACGCACACACACACGTCCCGTTGACGTCACGGACGCGCTGAGACCTGTCTCGTGCAGGCTCAGACAGGCGGCCGACGGCCCTGGACTCGTCGGGACTCGTTTCGTGCAGGAACAGACAGGCGGGCGACGGTGCCGGACAGATTCATGACTCGTTTCCGCAGCGTTGAAACTCGGAAGAAGGTTGCCGAGGGTTCCATTCTTAACAGCCCCTCCGGGGCCAGGGAAACCTCGAATGGCCGGTGGTACAATCGCTGGCCTGAAGAGGTGGGCTGGGAGTAGGCCTTGAGAAGACGCTGCAAGCACCAAACAAACTCCCAAACCTCTCACAACGGAGGCATCAGCGGAAACGTCCCCCACAACACCACGCCACACCGCAGTCAAACGCTCGGAATCCGCCAGAGACCCGCCAGACTGGATTACGGATTACCAAAATTTGCCCAAAACAATGCAAATTGACCCGCTGTCGCCAAAACAAAACTCACTTCTCCAAAGAGGTCACTATGAACAAAATACAAAAGACAAAAACTATTCGCAATTTGTGAGGTCTTTTTGGGGTTTTAACGAAGTGCCCCCACTTTGATCCTCATTCCCGTGGATGACGAAGACCTCTGAGATCATCCCTACCGTTTTTGGTGATATCAGAAAAATCTGCTCAACCCATCGGCATTGCCGTTAAATTTGCCTTTCCTGTTTCTTACGCTGAAGTCATAGTGATCGATTTTCACGTGATTTCTAGACGTGAAAATGCGGTCCTTATAGCGCCGATAAAACAATCCGCCTTTTTCATGCCCCGTCACATTGGTCCTAGCAATCTCCTGAGCTGTACCGCCAAACCCTGACACACTAGGGTCGCTCTTCTGCTCGACTGTCAAAGACACTCTGTCTACTCGCAGCAGACGATCAAAATGACGTGACGTCGGAGCTACGAGAGATCTTTTAATGATCCCGTCTTCCTCCGCCTTTTTCGCCGGCTCGTTGGGACGGCGTACCCTTTCTAGTGCCACGAGGTCAGGCTGTTCTACAACCTGGTCCCCTTCATCCCGTTTCTCTGCCTCCAACTCTGGGAGTGCTTGCTCCCCGTCAGCTGCCTCTGGCTCTGGATCACTCGTTAACAAAGGGGCGAGCTGACGCGATTTGGACCTCGTACACGACTGAACTAGTCCTTCTCCCAGTTGTTGACCCCTTTCGCGCAGCAGGAAATCTGACCGGTTAGAAAACAAATAGGGATACTCCAACGGGACTGTTTGCGAGACAGCCGCCTCTGTCACCAGTTCTCCGAACGGGCCAGTTATCCTTACTGTCGCCATAGGCAGACAGACACTGTGCTTTTCGAGCAGCTGCTTGATCCAAACTACCTTTCCAGTAAAATCGGATGGCGTTACATACGACGGATGAACAACGTCCATCGTCGCTGCACTGTCCCGAAGCACCCTGCACGGCTTTCCGTTTACCTGGAGCTCGTGAAGATAGGGACGAAGAAGCTCCAGGTCCTCGTCACTACCGTTCACGCGTCGAGAACACAACCCGCGGTTTCTTACATCTGGCCGCTATGTGTCCCGGCTCCTGACAGTTGTAGCACAGGAACGGCTTCCTTGCCTCGAACTGCCCTGTTTGGCTTTTCCGCGCCTCGTCTCCGTTCGAGGGATCTCCGTTCGAGGGATCTCCGCTCTTTTCTGGGACCTTTTGTCCTGTTTCTGGCTTCTCGGGCCTGTTTTCTCGCGAGCCGTTTCCCTGTCGGAAGGTCTTGCGCTGATCGCTCCGGCCGGGTTCGCTTTCCTCTCCGCTCAGCTTTCTACGCGTTGCGTACTCCTCGGCTAGCTCAGCGGCCCTTTCGACAGAGTCGACTCCTACCCTGTCCTGCACCCAGAGCTTGACTGACTGCGGAATGCTACGAAAGAACTGTTCGAGGCACACACACTCGACTACCTTGTCTCGGCTTTCGTACACTTCCTCGCTCTTCAACCATTCTATCAAATTGGTTTTAAGCCCGTAAGCGAATTCCGAGTAGCCCTCGCTGCTCTTTTTGGATGCGTTTCTAAACCTTTGACGGAACGCCTCGGCAGAAAGGCGGTACCGTTTCAAAAGGCTGGACTTCACCTTGTCGTAGTCGTCCGCGTCTCCAGCACTAAGGCGCGCGACAACCTCTGCAGCCTCACAGGGCAACAAAGTCAAAAGCCGTTGCGGCCACGTTTCTGGGGCGAAGCTCAACTTCTCACATGTCCTCTCAAAGTTCACTAAGAACAGGCCCACGTCTTCCCCAACTTTAAACGGCTGCATGAGCTTCTTCATTTGATACGACTCGGTCTCACTTGCTCGCACCGGAGCCCCAACTCTACTGTTCTGCGAGTTTAATCGCTGTTGTTCAATTTCGAGCTCTAGCCTTTTCAGCGCTCGCTCCTCTGTCGCAGCCTGCGCTCGTTCCTCTCTCGCTCCAGCCTGCGCTCGTTCCTCTCTCGCTGCAGCCTGCTCTCGTTCTCGTTCCTCTCTCGCTGCAGCCTGCTCTCGTTCTCGTTCTCGTTCCTCTCTCGCTGCAGCCTGCTCCTGCTCTCGTTCCTCTCTCGCTGCAGCCTGCTCCTGCTCTCGTTCCTCTCTCGCTGCAGCCTCCTTTTTAGCGTTCTGAAGTAGTTCCCACGCAATTTTAATTTCCCCTGCTTCCGCGCTCTCTGAAATTGCTTTACTGATCTCAGATTTCTTCATCTTTTGCTCCACCTCCACACCCAATTCTTCACATAAACAGAGTAAATCTGCTCTCAGTAACCTCATTAGATCCATGATCGCTGCTCTTTAGCTTTGGCTTTGTTCTAAAACTTGTCGCAAGGTTGTACACAAACCCAGCGCACGAGTCAAAACCTAAGGATTCCCAGCAGTTCAAAATTAATCACCCATAATCTGAAGCCTGGCGAATCTCAAAGCAAAGTCCAAACGCTCACCCACAGATGTAGCACGATGTCGCATGGACCGATCCCAACCGCTGCCAACCAGTTGTTAGAGGCGGGGTTTGAGCCGCACGTCCGGGAGCTTCCTGGCTCGTGACGACGACCATTCCCCGAAGTGAAGAACCCAGGGGTCCAGTGGAGGTGGGAGAATTGGTAACGTAACGAACGGTTTAATTACATGGTTGCGATACAGTCGTCAAATCCGAGAGAACTAACGGAGCAGCCTCACGCTCCGCCTTATATAGGGTCCGTTTTCTCCCTCACTCCCCGCCAGGGCAGCAAGTGCGCAGCAGCAACCCGCCGTCAAGTGCGTCGTAGCAAAGTCCGCCGCGTCGTAGCCAGAAGTGCGTCGTAGCCAAAGTTCTCCGCAGTTAGGTCATGTCTCTCTCCCTTTCCTGAGCGCACCAACCCCCACGCACACACACACGTCCCGTTGACGTCACGGACGAGCTGAGACCTGTCTCGTGCAGGCTCAGACAGGCGGCCGACGGCCCTGGACTCGTCGGGACTCGTTTCGTGCAGGAACAGACAGGCGGGCGACGGTGCCGGACAGATTCATGACTCGTTTCCGCAGCGTTGAAACTCGGAAGAAGGTTGCCGAGGGTTCCATTCTTAACAGCGTACATTCTGCGGCGTCAGCAGGGAATGAATCGCCGCATGTCCAATTGTTCACGCGAAGTTTTGCGGTGTAACGAGCCTCGGTAATTTTGCTGAGGTCGCTCAAGTAATCAGACATTGCCAGGAAGACGTAGAATCAACAATTCCAACGCGAAAAAGAGCACGGGGACTCATACCGACGCCGACAGCATCGCATTTCTATTGTTTGTTTATGGGCGACGGCGAGCTTATTGCCCACACTCCATCGCGCATGCACGGCGCCGGTGGCGTCCGCTAGGGGTGCTCCGGTTTGTTTGCAAACATGAGTTAATCTATATTTTGTATTTGACAAAAAAAAAAGTTTTAGCGGCTTTGATCAGTAGTAAGGCCTGGACCAAAAACGTCACGATGCCGTCACATATCGCGCGCTTTCGGCACCACTGGTCGCGCCCCGTAGGTGGAGGAGGTTTCCGCGTCGTCCGGTTGAACTATGACGCACTGATATTTAGTTACTCTCACCGTGCCCGCTGGCTTGCCTGAACCCCAAGAGACGTGGAAACCGCAAAAAGGTAGAGGCTTAAAAACGTTTGCTGCTAGCTGCTGTCTTTATGCACATAATTTATCGCTGGGTCTGGAGCACATGGTAAAAATTACAGACGTCTACACTTCTCTGTAATGCAAAATCTAGAGCGCAGCTCTTGAGGTATTACAGCGGAGCTGTTAAAAGCTAGTTTCCCCAGTATCGTGTCCATTTGCAAACAAATGATGTCACAAAACTCTGGACAGCTACCGCCATCTATGAGCGAGGGCGGCAACCTTTCCAGCCTTTCCACTCTGGCTTGCCAACTTACGGCCGGTCATTACTTCATTCTCATTATAGAACAGCTTCGCATGGTCTTCCTTCTTCACCAAAGTAGAAAGGCAGAAAGTTTTTTTTTTTAATTTTACGATATACTTTGATTGGCGGCTTTGATTAGCCGCGGTGGTTACGCCGGGAGGGTAGGCAATGGAGGAAAAGGAGGATATGGTGGGTGCCCCGTTTCGGGTTGGCGAGAGGCCCTGTTGGTGGGCGGCGGTTAGTGAGAGAATAGCGAGTTTTAGTAGAGCGTGTTTCCTCCTCCGCTAAGCCCCTCCGCTACCCGGAACTCTACAGCCAAGGCCATCGGCACGCAGGCGCAGTGGCGGTTTCTTCGTAGCGGAGGGTTAGCGGAGGGGGAAAAACGGTCTACTAAAACTCCCTAATTAGTGTGTGGCGTTACGTATATTTTCCGGCTAAATTTAAGCGGGGAAGTTGAATGGTTGTATAGGTCACGTGACGTCGATTTCCCCCGATACATTTGGCGGGGAAACTGGATTGGTGTCTAGGTCACAAGACGTGAATTTTCGCGCTAAATTTAGTGCGTAACTTAATTCATCTATGTGTCATGTGACATCAAGCTCCCGCTAACGTTAGCAGGCAAACTGAATTGGCCTGCATGTTGCGTGACGTCAGGTCACGTAACATCCATTTGCCCGCTAAATGGAGCCGAGATCAACTTTCCGCTAAACATAGCAACGAACGGAAATCGTTTATATGTGACGTGACATCAATTTCCCGCTAAATGTAGCGGGGAAACTCAGTTGGCATTTTGGCCAGAAGACGTGAATTACCGCGCTAAATTTAGCGGGGAAAACTGAGTTGAAATATAGGTCACGTGTTGTCCATTTCCCCAAGGTGTATAGGTCACGTGACGTAAGCTGACGTCACGTGACTTATACACCCCTAACTCTGTCATCGAAACTTTTGCTCTCAATTGAATATTTCATGAGTTTATTAACTAATCCTAATAAATTAGTTAATTGGGCAAAAAAAGTTTGATTTGCTCCGAGCAATGAACAAACTTATTCCTTTAATTTCGTCTTTCTAAATTGCACCAAAAAATATTTATTTATCTTTGGCTAAAGTTACGTGGAACACTTTGTATATTATACTATACTCTCTAAGAAATCTGCAGCGCCTACTTTCCCGCAAGGCACTTGTGAGAGCCAATCACCGTAATCAGAGGGAGCTCGGTGTATGACGAAGCTAATAATATGTTTCGAATAAAAAATAAAGACCCTTAGCAATCTCTGCAATGCGAAATTAAAGCGCATCTCTTGAGGTATTTTGATTTTACGATTTACCTTGCTAAACAGTTTGAGAATGATTATATATATATGGGTGGTTTCATCTCAAATCGGGCAGGCTAAAAGGGTCTAATATTTAATTTTGACGAGCAAAATATATGTTTTGGGGGCATGTCTCAAATGAAGGAGGGCGCAAACATCATGTTCCCCAGATTTTTTGTTCTCGAGTTACGAAGCGTAAAAGCCGCAGTGGCAGAAACTAGTGTTTTTGCTAGCCGTCGCAGGTCGCGTGTTTCACACCCTCTGCTGGCCCTAGTGTTTTTCCTACACCCTTTTAACTTTTACCCCTCAGTACTATAAAGATACCTTGATGTATTCAAATATTTCTAGAAATTTTATTATTTTCTTAAACAAATGTGACACTCGTCACTCAGGTCGATTTTTGGTCAACTTTGACAGGTCATTACTTTGTCTGTACTTAAGGTACATTTTCTTTCTTTAGCTCGAAAGCTCTAAGCATGACCAGATATATATATATATATATATATATATATATATATATATATATATATATATATATATATATATATATATATATATATATATATATATATATATATATATATATATATATATATATATATATATATAATTTTATTATGATCTGCTAAGTAGCCGCTCGGCTACCTTCACGCTAACGTAGTGAAAAATAACAAATGTTGAAAGTTTGAAATCGATTTTCTCAAAAAACCCATTTTCGGAACTTTTTATTTCTTTAAATTTTTTAGATATAATAGTTGTCTACCAAAAGACTATCTAGAAATGTAATACTTGGTTGTATGTCCTCTATTTGAGCCGCAATCGCGCGATTTCGGCTCAAATAGAGGACATACAACCAAAGTATTACATTCCTAGATAGTTTTTTTTTTGTCGACGACTATTATACCTAAAAGAATTTTTTTTTAAATAAAAAGTTCCGAAAATGGGGGTTTTGAGAAAATCGATCTCAAACTTTGACAAACAAACCTCAAACCGGTATTATGCGCCTCTACGATTTCGAAAATATGTTTCTATTTTTGTTTACGTTTTCAAGAAGGAACGTAAAGTAGGCAAATTTGTGATAGTCACTGTAATTTAAAACTTGAAATAAGAGAGAAACCGCATAAGCACTAAGCACATTACATAACATTGAGTAACGAGGATATACAAATCAAAAGGCAATGCAAAATGCCAAAAATTGTTTCTATATAGAATGATTCGAAGTAAACGAGGGTGGCTACTCATAACCCAGCCTATTACGATCGAATGATACATTCTCACATTATTCAAATCTTGTACATAAATCTTCGGGAAATATGCGCCGCGTTTTGTTACCCTCACATCTTGCTGATCGCCGACGGTTGACGGCACATTTCGTGCCCCTCAGCAGGCACGTAGCCAGGGGTGGCCGATGGGGCCAGGGCAACACCACCTAGACAGAAGGCCTCCGCATGGTCTCCTCTCCCTCTATGAAACGTCATGAGAGTCGGATCGCGCTAACTCGGCTCTTGGGCCCGAGCCAACCTTCGACGCGCTGATTGGACACGATCCCCAGCCGAACACTGACACAGCACTCGTGCCCAATCACAGGCCTCGATCGATCTGACAGTGATGACGCGTGCGGAGGCCTTCTGTCTAGGTGGTGTTGGCCAGGGCCCCTCCCGAAATCTTCCATTTTGGTGGGGCCTCCTCTCCCTCCTCCCCCTCATACAACATTTTGTCATGGGCGCCCCCCCCCCCCCCCGAAACAAAATCCTGGCTACGTGCCTGCCCCTCAGTAATGTAGACACGCGCGCGCAGAACCAGTAAAAACCGCAAAAACATCGATGACACATTATCCGAAGTCAGTACATTTTTTTTTACTAGTTCGATGTAACTGTGAATAAGTTTTCACACTGTGCAGGAGCCACGGAGTTCATAGTTGCAGTTTTGAGCATGCCAGCACGCACTCACAGATGATTTTCTAAATTTCGGGGCACAAAGCGGTACGTGGATGCCTTGACACGTGTATGCAGCTACTCTGTGCTTTCGCAGATCTTTTCTAGGGCAACGTTCAAGGCGCCTTCCTCCAGTCTCTTCCTCCACACGTGTGAGGATCGGATGCCTCTTAAAGGGGCCCTGCAATCATAATTAAGCGTTTACCTTTTTTGCGGTTTCCACGTCTCTTGGGGTTCGGGCAAGCCAGCGGGCACGGTGAGAGTCACTAAATATCAGTGCGTCATATTTTAACCGGACGACGCGGAAACCTCCTCCACCGACGGGGGCGACCCGTGGTACCGAAAGTGCGCGTAATGTGACGTCTTAGGTCCTGGGCTTGCTACTGGTCAGAGCCGCTAAAAGCTTCTTTTAGTCGAAATACAAAATAAAAGTGGCGTGAACCGTTTCAATTATTTATAAAAGTAGTTTTTGTTCAGTATTTAAGATCAGAAAAGAAACAAATGCAGTTTATAAAGTACGGAAACAAGAAATGATCCGTCGACATACTCGCCACCAATCGGTGGAAAAGGCGGCGCCTACTACAAAGGAGTAGTGGGATCAGACGCCGACACGGAAAGGTCCCGGATGTACGCGGCGGCGCTGCGGCCGTAGGGACCGAAGGACCCGGCCGGCTCTGAGCGTTCCCAAGGCCTTCGGTGAGCAGCTTTGTCTTGCGGTTTGGCCGTTTCGCGGTATGGCAGCGCGAAGTGGCTCCCGTTCTGAACTGATCTTTACCCCGTGCTTGCTGTCGTTTGTGGCCAGTGAAGTGTCATTCCGAATTTGTGTTTAATCGCGCAGCAAATGCAATGAGAGCCGCTCTAGCTGCCCGCTACATACAGCCTATCCAGAACACGCTTTAGTGGCGCCCTCTCGCGCCGTCGACACGGAGTACGACAGCCGTGAGCGCTCGCTCAGCTCACCACCCTTCGTCTAGTTCACGGCCACTCAAGCAACCAAGGACGTCATGAAGGAGGTTATTTTTTGCTTGTTTTTGTAATTTTAATTTGCCTGTAATTTCTAAAATAAATCGAAATTCGAGAAAAGAAAAGTGTCATTAAGTTACTACGTTCAGTGCGCTCAGGTTCGGTGCAAATTAAAAATTAGTAAAAAAGCCATTGCAGGGCCCCTTTAAAGGGGTTAACCTTCTCCCACTCTTTTTTCTTGAGCTCCCGGAAACGCGTGAGCTTCTCTTTGGCGATTGAGAGCAAAACAACCCCTTTGACTTTCTGTCTGAGTTCCTCAACGAAGCTTTGCGCGTTCGTTACGGAGTACATACAATTCTGTAGTTATCAAGTCATACATGGATGCCTGCGTGCTTGAGCACGCCGCCCACTCCATCACACGAGCTTTTCCCGTGCCTGATCCACTTGATCCACTAATCCACTTGGCGACGACATTCCTTTTTTTTTTTAATTCGTACATTTGGTGTTTGTATTTGAAGTGGCTTGGAGCACCGTCTGAAATATAAACGAGTTGCGTGAAAATAGGCCATAGTTCCTCCAGCCGCCCTTCGACGACGTTGAACGCAACGAGCGCATTGAACAAGTCATGGACGATGTGGTGGCTCACTATGTAGCCACGCAGGTAAAGATGGAAACCAACTTGCTCTTCCAGTGATGTCCTTGCACCGCGCGCTGGATCACGACACTCCAATTTTCAGCAAAACTGAAGTGCAAGATGACGGCACGTTGACTTCACATGCGCTTTCTCGAGCCATATGGATCTTTGCTGGGCACGTCTGATAAAGTGGGAAATGTATTTTTTTGTCCAATTTTGAAACTCGTTAAATAAATTCCAGAATATTTTTGTGCAGATTTCAATTGTGTGAGCATTCATCATTCAATCGTAATAAGCTGTATAATAAGTAGTTACCCTCGTTTACTTTGAACCGTTCTATATAAAAAATTGTTTTTACATGTTGCGTCGCCTTTTGATTTGTATATACTTGTTGCTCATTGTTTTGTAGTGTGCTTATGTGGTTTCTCTATTTTTTCAAGTTTTAAATTACAATGAATATCACAAGTTCGCCTACTTTACGTTTCTTTTTGAAAAAGTAAGCAAAAATAAAAATGTATTTTTGAAATCGTAGAGGCGCACAATGCCGGTAAGGTTGCTGTATTTTAGTCAAATAAGCACACATTTCACGCGATTGCGGCTCAAATAAAGAACATACAAACAATATATTACATTTTTAGATTATTTTTTCTTGTAGTCGACTAATATATCTAAAATATTTAAAAAATAAAAATTTACAAAACTGGAGTTTTTGACAAAATCGATTTCAAACTTTCAACATTTGTTATTTTTTACAACGTTTACGTGAAGGTAGCGGAACAGCTAGTCAGCAGATCATAATAATAATATTATATCTATGATGGGCTTGCTTTGGGCTTTATAAAGAGCAAAAGAAAGAAAAGTTACCTTAAGTACAGGCAAAGTAATGACCTGTCAAAGTTGACCAAAAATCAACCTGAGTGACGAGTTTGACTTTTTTTTTTAGAAAACAATCGAATTTTTAGAAATATTTGTACACGTCAAGGTATATTTATAGTACTTTATTAAATGACGAAAAAAGTTAAAATGGTGTAGAAAAACCAGTAGCGCCAGCAGAGGGTGTCACACACGTGACATGCGATGGCAGGCAAAACACTAGCTTCTGCCACTGCGGCTTCTAGGCTTCCTAACTCGAGAACAAAAATCTGGGGAACATGCGGTTTGCGCCATCCTTCATTTGAGAGATGCCCCCAAAACATAATATTTTTTTCGTCAAAGTTAAAAATGAGACCCTTTTAGTCTGCCCGATTTGAGATGAAACCACTCATACATAGGTAAAAATATAGTCTCTCTCCTCACAGACTGGCTCTGCACCCTCCGCCTCTTCCGTGTCCTCTTCCTCCTTTGTACCCTCCCCTCCTCCTCTTCCCCTTCCCTCCTCCTCCTGCCCACCCTCTCGTCCTCCTCCGGAGTCCATACCCTCTACCTCCTCCTCCCACAGCTTCCCCGCTAAATATAGCTGGAAAAGTGACGCCACGTGACCTCAGCCCCAATTTAATTTCCCCGCTAAATTTAGTGGGGAAAATGACGTCACATGACTTCTTGTCACGCCACTTATGAGCAAATTTATTTTCCCCGCTAGATTTAGCGGAAAAATTGACGTCACGTGACCTCAACGGCAATTCAATTCCCCGCTAAATTTAGTGGGGTAAACTAAATTGGTGTGTAGGTCTGTGACGTTCCATAATGCAACACTTCGCATTCAGTTTCCCCGCTAAACTTAGCGGTAAAACTGTCGTCACGTGATCTCAACACCAATTCAGTTTCCCCGCTAAATTTAGCAGGGAAACTCTGACGTCCCATAATGTAACGCGCGCAGTTACGCCGACGGCAACGCCGCTATACGCGGAAACGGGCAGCCTAAGAGCTGCGCTCTAAAAAAGAAAAGTCTGCGCTATGACACTCAGCGTGACGTTTCACTATGCAGACGCATAGTGAAACGTAACATAAGACAGACTGTTTTTTGGCATTATGTTTCTAGACTTTTTATTAGCCTCGTTATTCGCCGAGCTTCCTCCGTAGAATGCGGCGATTGGCTCTACGGGTGCCTTGCGGAAAAACACGTGCTGCGGATTTGTTTTAGAGTGGAGGGATGCCAAATATACTTGACCCGTAGGTCAGGACACTCCCTGACCGAAGAGTTACTCTGTGTGTAAACTTGTGCAGGCACCCGATGGCGATGACTGATAACTACGGCAGCTACGACTACGGATCCAACACGATGTGTATGTATTACTTGTCGTAATAAAAAAAAACGCGAGGAAAACGGGTTAACTTTAGGTGTTAACCTTTTTCTTTTATCTGTCGACGGTGTTTTCGGTAACTTTGCACAAAGAAAACATTTTCTACAGCGCATATTGTTTGCGCCTCTGCCTTCTGCGACATTGCAAAAAATTAGAACAGCAGTGTGAAGCGCCCATATGTGTATTTCACAAATGCGTTTCGCTAATGCGCGCCCCGCTAAATATCTAGCCATGTAAACAAAATATTCGGGGACGAACTGGATAAATACGCGCATTTCGTCTCGCTATTTCGGACAACTCGCATTAAGGACGCTTTTCTGGGGAGAACGGAGGAGCCCAGTTGAAAGAGACATCACCTGTCTTCATTTACAGTTGTGGTCAGACACATGGTAGCCAAGCTATTGGCAGCTTTGTACAGCGAAGAAAGGGCGCTGCCGCAGTGGAAAATTAACACGAAGCAACAAACGCGATATAGACACCACAGTTGCGTGTCCCTTTGGAAGGTGGAGAGGGAAGCATATACCTCCGTTTCACATAGGACAGTTTTAGTCGATCGTTCCAATATGACTCCGATAACGATACTCCGCCGCTGCCTTTGCGCAAGCATCATACCGTTATCGGGTATCTTTATCGGGGTATCGGAACGATCTACTAAAACTCTCTTATCGGATCGTTGAGTCGGATGCGATCGGACACACACTCGCCTTGAGTCCAACCGAGTGCGAAGGTTGCTATGGCAACAGCTGCATCGGCTCCAACAACCGGTTCGTACCGGTTCAACAACCGGTAAAAAACGGTTTTTACCCCGTTTTGTTGGAGCCGACGCATCTGTTGCCATAGCGACCCTCGCACCCGGCAGGACTCAACGCAAGCTATGTGAATCGCCCTTTAGTGTGAAACTAGAGTATATCATAAGCGAATGGACGAAAAATATATAGCATTGTAAATAAACATATGGTACGTAGTGAAAGTATCAGACGCTCCATTCCGCGTGAGACGGGGACTAATAAGATCAAATGTGTAGTTTACTGGCGCCGTGCGCGACCCAGAGCGTCGCTGTGATCGGCGTTCCACGGTTGACCAAACGACAACACTACGACGTCTTGAGTAGGATTATCATTTCTGCTCTCATCGACGGAAATAAGGGCAAAGTCAAATCCTCAACTCTGACGGTGTTGGTTTGGGAACATGTCGACCATGCGAAGAAGTCGTCGCTTCTTGCTCAGAGTGGCGGTGACGTCAGAACAACGCCGCGCTCGTATTGGCTGATTGAAAAAATAGGGGTAAACCTCTAGGCAATTCGCATTGAGCTCTACCCACTATTTTTTCAATGAGCCAATAAGAGCGCGGCGTCGTTCTGACGTCACCGCCACTCCTGAGCAAGAAGCAGACGACTTGCCCTCCGCATAGGCTTCAACCGCGCTTTTTAAGAACCATCGAACTTGTCGCTCGCTACTAACAGCCTTGGTGCTGACGCGTCAGGGATAGGAACCATAAGAAAGCACCACCGAAACATCTCGTCACCAATAGTTCATGCGTACAAATATACGTTATGGAAGTAATTATAATCTCAGGTTGTTACAAGGATACGATAGACAAACTGAATGGTTTAAATGTAAAACCCATCACTATTGCAATAAAAATAAACGCACGCGTTAAACGCAACGAGCCACTCTTTCTTAGTTTACTTCTGCGTGACAATTCGAGTAATATGCAAGTTTCTCCTTGTTGTCAATCTGATTACAATTTCTCTCATTACAGACGTTTCGGCGGGACCGTTGAGGCCGTACTACTTCAAAGACAGCACTGTTTAGTAAGTATGGTAAGCTAGCAAAACGATGACCTAAACCCGGTTAGTTCCGACTTCCGCCCTACAACCGTTCAGAGGTGAAATACGGGCAAGGATGGAATTCCCACGTCCCCGGAGTTGGATTTTGCAAAGGAACCGAGATGGGAATAGCGTGTTATGAGAGAGTTTTAGTAAATCGATCCAATCACTCTGTTAACGATACCCGATACTCCTCCAGCGCCTTCGCGCATGCGTCGTATATTTATCGGGGGTGTCGGAGGTCACCGGAACGATCTACTAAAACTCTATAATTTACGAGTAGGGTTTCAAGTTTTCGGTCAACACCGGTAAATCCAAAAAAGGCATTCCCGCAAGTCAATATTTAACAACATCGGCTAAAAAAATTAATATAATAAAAACAGATTGGATCTGTTTTTGATTATTTTCCATAAGGAAAACCAAAGCTTCGCAGGAAGAAATCTTCTACGGCTTTGTTTTCTGTTAAAACGCAGCCCGGATTGAATTCTTCGCGAGGCTGGATATTTCTTCGGGATCCACACCCCTTATCTCGCCACCTACTCTTATGGGTACTCGAAACGTTTTCCAAGTATTTTGGTCACGCGCCTCATGGTTTGGAACCCACGTCCCTGTTCTGTTTTCTTCAGCTTAAGCCCCGATAAGTGCCGAATTCCGGTCCGACACCGATGCATTCACGCCGAATAACACCAAGACTGTGAGGAACCCCCTCCCCCCCCCCCCTTCCCCTTCCTCCGCTAATAAAAACACCCCCGAATTCTAAGAAAAATAAACCCCGAAACACAGCACCCTATTTATAAAACATGGCTCGTAGTACTCTGCGGTCTATAGTCCCGGCGAATTACGGAGCGCATGTTTAGAATCCCTTGCATAGGAAGGGCAAACCGACTTTTTAAGTCTGTCGTAGTTTAAGTCGCAGTTCCGGTGCATTTTCTGAAGTATTCAGTGTGTTTTAGAGCGCAGCTCTTAGGCGCCCGTTTCCGGCATGAGCGGCGTCGCCGTCGGCGTAACCGCGCGGTGCATGATGGGTAAATATTCCCGCTTAATTTAGCGGAAAATTTTTCCCGCTAAATCTAGCGGAAAACCTTTCCCCGCAAAATCTAGCGAAAAATTTTCCCCGCTAAATCTAGCGGAATATTTTCCCCGCAAAATTTAGCGGAAAATTTTCCCCGCTAAATCTAGCGGAAAATGTTCCCGCTGAAATGCTGGCGGAAAATTTTCCCCGCTAAATTTAGCGGGGAAAATTCCCCCTCCTCGAGGTCACGTGACCCCCACGCCACGTGACGCCTCCCCCTCCCCGAGGTCACGTGACCCCCCCCCCGGTACCTTCCCCTCCTCCTCAAGAGCTGCGCTCTTATCCGGCGTTACAGGGAGTTGTAAACGGCTTTTTTCTCTCAACAGCATGTTGAACTACGCAAGGATCGGATTTTACATGGGGGCGACCCTGCTGAAGACGATGGACATGAAAGGTATACTGATATCTCGGGGAACCTACTGTAGCTTGTCGACTTGCGTGACACTGGTCGTTTCAATGTCTATGCTGACATAAAATTAAAGCGATTTGAAGATTCTACTTACTGACATTGCAGACATAACTTTTCAACTTGGAAATTGATTTCGTGCCGTGGGCGCTTGCCGGACTAATTGTTTTACACTAAATTTGATGTACTCTTTATCTTTCAGGCGGAAAATATAAATAAATTCACAAACACAATGTCACGGTCAAGTATTTAACGAAGCACTATACCGGGAAAATGTATTGATGCCTTTGCAGAAAATATTGATGACAGATTTAAAAAAAAATATTTTACAAGTTGCTTTAGACGTCTCTTTGTTGTAACTGCACATAACTGAAATCTGTATATATTGTCCACGCTAGACAGAGCCCAATATATTCGGAAGTTTTCGTAGAAGTGTTTTCCCACCTACGCCGTGCGGTCTCCGGAACCAAGACGCCACAACAAGCGCATGCGCGGCGCTAGCCTTGCCTGCACATTTCCGGATCTCGTAGCGCGGGTTGCGGAGAACGTTGCGGGACAGACGAAACGATCGACGAAAAACTTCCTAACGTCCCGTGTCTGTTGAATACGACATAAGCAACGAGATATGGCCTAATTTCTACTTTCCTCGGGTTTAACCTTGATAATGAATCTGCTCATGACAGAACTTGAGCCCCCCCCCCCCCCCCCCTTTTGCGGTCACACACTTAGTAATGTAACGCTGCGTTTTAGCACTTAAAATGGGTTTAACCAACGTCTTGATTTTTTAAAAAAATAATGTGGACCTGTCGGTCTAGACAGGAGGGAAAAAAACACAACACACAGAAAACAAGAAACACAATTATGCACTCACCGCGTGAAGCGAGAGCAGGTAGGTTATAGGTATATCTATCCATGTTCATGATCAATATATATACATTATCCACATGCATAACTTAACTAAACAATTCATTCAGTTGCGCTTGAAATAATTCCGGACTACAACAATTGACAACTTGCTGGCAAAGTGTTCCACTCTAGAATAGTTCGGCAAAAGAAATAGTATTTAAAGACATCGTTTCTGTACTGGTAGGGTGTAATTGCTTTAGTATTGCTCGTTCTTTTGGAGCGTGATGTTGGAGGTAAGATGTACAGTTCAGGATTAACCTTCGTCAAGCCATTAGCCACAGCGTATAAATCTTTTAAGCTACACACTTCCTTTCCTCCAAACAGTCAGGCAGCACTTCATTTCACACTGCCGTAACCGACTCGGTGCGCTTGTCCTCGGAAAAGAACAGACTGAAGTGCCAGATTCTGTATCGGTTCAATTTGCGCAACCTGTTGCTTCCTGTCTGGGTCCCATGCGCACCCCGCGTATTCCAATATTGGACGTACATAACATTTAGATGCAGCTAATCAAACATATCTATTTGCATGTCTAAGATGCCTTCTAAGAAAGCCTAACTTCTGATAAGCCTTGGCGCACATGTAATCCACATGACTATTCCAGTGCAGGGTATTAGTTAAAATACCTCCTAAATACATAAATTCTTCTACTTTATTAAGTTCAATGCCGCCTATAGGATAGCGGAAGTCTAAGACATTTTTTGTTGTTTGTAATACTGCAAGAGACAGTTTTATCAAAAT
Organism: Ixodes ricinus; assembly: GCA_037355805.1. Lineage (NCBI taxonomy): Eukaryota > Metazoa > Arthropoda > Arachnida > Ixodida > Ixodidae > Ixodes > Ixodes ricinus. Next base: position 24,981 of record JAZHYW010009579.1, read on the forward strand.
TAATTAACATACCCCATTGCTTACTAGAAGATTTCTTCCAGGCACTGGTTGAGAATTTCCTGGTCCTGAACTGTAGCCACTTTTGAAAAGACCATGCAGTCGTCTGCGAACAATTTAACTTGAACAAAGGAAGGGAAATTCGTTGCTATATCTTTGATACAAATTAAGAATTTAAGGGGCCCTAACGCTGATCCTCGGGGTACTCCTGAGTAAAGTGCTAACGGGAGAGAGCAAACTGTATTACAGCTAACATGCTGCGTCCGTCCTTCTAAATAAGAACATATCCAAGATATCAAAACCTGATGTGATCCCAATAAGGCTAGTTTTTGTACTAATTTGCCATGAGGTACCCGGTCAAACGTTTTAGAGTAATTTATAAATAATACATCAACCTGACTTCGTTCGTTTATAGCTGATGCAAACTCATGTCTACACTCTATTAGTTGCCTGACTCTCCGTAGACCCTGCCGGAACCCGTGCTGGTGTTCATACAGCAAGTTATTTTCCTCTAAGTATTTATTTATATGTTTAAAAATCATAAGTATTAAAGTTTGCAGGATGTCGCTGTTAAAGATATAGGGCGATAATTTTGAATGTCCGTCTTGTTTCCGGACTTGTAAATGGGCACAATTTTCCCACTAAGCCAGTCTTCTGTTAACTTGCTCTGAAGAAGGGACGCTTGAAAAATCATATATAAATGCCGCGACACCCACTCTGCATATCTTCTCAGAAATGCGTTGGGGATATTGTCTGGTCCGGATGCTTTTTTTTTCGTTTATATTCGAGAGTAAATTAAAAATACCACTTTCTGACAAAACCAACTCTGGCATTTGTGAGTCGTTGGGTACGCAGACAGGGTCTACCGGTGGGTCACGTGACACCGCAAAGACAGACTGGAAGTATTTGTTGAATTCTTTTGCGATTGTAAAATGACAAGAGACGACTTCATTATTCACACTTGCGATGTTTCTTCCTTCGGGGTCGAAAAGAAACGCCAAAAGTCCTGTGGGGCTTTCCTGAAGAACCGCGAGAGCACATTACAACAGTAGCTTTCCTTTGCTGTCGTCCTAGATTCGCTATCTCAGTGATGTTTCTAACTTTGTTTTTCTTCAGCGTTTTATCTTTCGTTTTAGTTGCAGAACTTCCCTCGTTATCCAAGGATGGCTCCTTCGTGCGCTCACTTTCCTCGAAGGAACAAAACGACATGTGCAGTGGAATACAATATTTTTAAACTTTCTCCACAGCTCGTTGACTTCAGATTGAAGACTGAAATAATCAAAATGCTCTTCTAAGTAGTCAAGAACAGACACATCGTCCGCCTTTTAGAAATCGTGAAACACGTTTCCGGGACGGGTGTTTTCGGATGTTTGTTTCGAGAGTTGCGATGAAAATACCAACATCTTATAATCTGACACGCCACCTATAATATCAATCTCGTACACTTCAACCATATCGCTAACAAAAAACAAGTATAATGTTGCTTGACCAGTATTTGTTTCTCGGGTCAGACCGTTCACTAACTGTCTCAGGTTGAAACAAAAAACAATGTCCAGAAGCAGTTCTGAGGACAGTACCTCATTTTTACCTACCGGACTATAGTTGTCCAATCGATACTGAGCAGGTTAAAGTCCCCCATCAAAATAATCTTAGCTTTGTTCCTAAATTGTAGAGCCATGTAGTAGTGTAAATCTTTTAAAAACTTTTGCGGGGTATTTGGGGGCTTATAAACGGCACCTATAACAAGTGTATTTCCGTGGATTGTTACTTTACACCATAATACCTTACCGTTGATAACGCAATTTATTGGCAACAGATTTACAGTGTCTTTAAAAACGATAGCCGCACCAACGCCTTTTGGTCCTCTTTCTTTTCGAATTATTTTGTATGGAGGTGGGACAATTCCATTGTCCATGATACCATCGTGAAGCCATGTCTCCATAATAACAACAATGGGGGAGGGTTATGAAACCACAAGATCATTTCCAGTACGACTACTTTAATTAATATACTTCTAGCATTGAAGTTCAAGATCTTACATGATTTCAGTGGGTGCTTACTAACCGATTTGTGGCGTCACTTATTGTTAGGGCGAGCTTGCTCTTTGTTTGCTATACACATATGCCCATTAATGTCGTCCCACAAAAAAAAAAAGGGGGGGGGTTGTTGGTTGAGTGGGCTAGAGCACACCACCTCGGAGCACCTGGAGCGAAAGCTCGCGCTGCAGAACCCAGGGATCCTGGGTTCAATCCCCACCCACGCCCGTTTTGATCTGGATGAGCATCGTACCGGCGTGCGGTCGTGTATCACCACTTTTTGTTGCACGTTAAAGACTCCAGGCTAGTGGTTGTACTGCACTGGCTAAATTTCTCATCCACAGCTGGGAGACAAGTGGCTCGTCGAGGCATACTAAGATCTAGGCTGTATAAACATACGGTAACCGGACAAAAGCTCACCGGACAAAAGCTCACCCGTTTTTGACAGACCCGGACAAAAGCTCACCCGTTTTTTAACAGACCGGAGCAAAAGCTCACCTCGATTTTTTTTTTCTATTCGGGCGAAACACGGGCTGAAATAAAGTGCGGATGCAATGGACATTGGACCATTTTTAGGAGAACTTGTACCCCATCCACCATTGAGTGGCGAATTTTTAAAAATACTTTGAAAGAACGGGAGTTGGGCCTTTTGGAAAAGTACAAGACAGATGACCAATATAAAAAACTGTGCGGGATTTTAGATAGGCTCGCGTTCCTTCCACCACAGCTTGCTCCACAAGAACTAACCACCAAGGAAAAGTCTACCGGTGACATCGGCTACCTGCTGGACTACTTTGATTGCACATTTGTCAACGACCGCTTCCGTTATGCTTCTGTTCCTTCTGCGGCAACACCCAGAGCGAATTCTTCCCTTCGCCTGACTCAGCGCCGACGACGACCGGAGTTTCCCCGGTACGGTAAAATATGTACGACGCCACTCTTCAAGATAAAGACCGGATGAACAACACCTGCGAAGGATGGAGTACCGGGTTCCAGAAGCTCGTCGGCCACGCCCATCCAAGCGTCTTGAGGCTGATTGAATGCCTACAGCAAAATCAGGCGCTCGTTGCCACGGCATTGACACAAGCCCGGAGAGGTGAGCCCACAGTAAAGCGCGTGCGAAAAACCACTCTGCGCCTGCAGAATTGTCTTAGAAATATTTGCGAGGGCTTGCATGTACATCGAGATCTACCAAGACTGTTGAAGCTGGTAGGGGACTGGATTCGCTTGTAAACAATCGATAAATAAACTTGTTTCTATTAAAATCAACAAACCATGCGCCTGTAAGATTTCATTTATCGTTGCCTTTTTGTGTCGCACGCATGCACCTAGTTGTCGCACTCGTGTTAAGACCAACATGAAATTTTCTCGTGGTGAGCTTTTGTCCGGGTCTGTGAAAAAGTGAGTGTCGGTGAGCTTTTGTCCGGTGAGCTTTTGTCTGAAATTCAAACATACACATACCCCACTTTTTTCCCCACAAAAAAAAATTGTCACCAATCTTTATTTTGTTATGAATCAAGAAAACCTTTTCTCCGTTATCACGATGCCGCCTGCTGCATTCCCAGGACTCCTTGCGCCTTTGAAAGGTCATCTAGGAATAGTCGTGTTCAATTGTTATCTTACTACCTTTCAGAAGTCTGTGTTTCTTTAGAAGATTATATTTTTCTGTGGAATCAAAGAATTTAGCGATAACGTGTCTAGTCCTGTTCATTTTTCGCCCAACGCGATGCAAGCGTTCGACAGTGCTAACACAAATTCCAAGCGTTTCTTCGAAAACACCACCCAGTACCTTTGATTTTACCGTATCTGCCGTTTCACCGTCGTCTTCTGGAATCCCAAAAACCATAAGGTTATTGAGGCGGCAATAATCTAGGCTGCAAAGCTTCCTCTGAAATCCAAAAAGGTATTCTTGTATTGACGTGACGTTTTGTTCAAGACCCACGACTTAATCTTTAACCATTTTAGTTTCTTGGACCATTACTTCGATCTGTTTAACCCTTCTAGCTAGGCTGTCGAATTTGCTTTCATACTGTTTTGGCTAGTTTCTAGCACTCCGAGATCATTTATAATCACAATTTATGTAACCAGAATAGTTTTCACCATTTCCTCCATCGTAGGTGGGGTATCAGTGCCCCCTCATCAGGCTCCGGGTTCGATTCGATGTCCCCGCATGACAATAGGTCAAAGATGACATCAATGCACTCCTGTAACAACAACACACACGTCGGAGAGCTTGGCAGCGAAAATAGGCAAATGTTGCTAGTACGCTTGCACTACAAGGAGCGATCATTACTCACCTACATGAAAAACATTACAGGGTTATCCATCGCTATTGATGAAGTGCTACCATACCCTCTGACGCTGAGCAGCCAACGCGGCCTTTTTGTAGTTTCGTAGGCGGGGGCGGGACGTGTTGTCGATGTTGCTCCGGTATTTGCGATGTCGCTGAACCCCAGTAGCTTGAGCGTGTTGCCAGGTTCTCTGTTGGTGTGTGAAGGGGCGTCGCTGATTCCGTGTGACTGTGACCACAGTCGTGACGAGGCGGCTAGCTGATCCGTTGGATCGATTTGCGCTGTCGGTGTTGCGTTGACCAAGCGCTGCGTTGAGTCGAGCTGCGGCATCATGGTTGCGCTGGCCGAGCATTCTGTTGAATCGAGCTGCAGCATGAGTGAGCCCATAAGTCCAGCCAGGGTTATCAGGCACTGCATGAAAACAATTGCGGTGGCTTAGCTCGGCTATGCCAGGATATACGTAGCGTGAGCTTATGCGCACAAAATGAGAGGCGCTATCAAGCGGCTCCGGTGCAGCGTCAGACTTGGCTACTGCGCAACGGAGGCGCACAGCTGGGCACGCGGCGGCGCCAGTGCGTCGGCCGCGGCTATGACGTCACTCCTCTGGAATGTGCAGACCGGCGAGGCGCGCGCGGTGGTGGCGGAGCACGCGGCGGCAGTATGGTGCCTGGAACGCGTCTCCGACTGGTGTGTTTAGCGTCCTATGCTGCCCAAACATCAAAAGTGGTCCCCAAGTGGCAACAAATGACGTCACTGAAGCCGCCGGGTCACGCTGTTGACTGTCGCGATCCTGGTGGTTGGCCATAAAAATGCTGGCGAAAAGCGCGAGCGAACGCGAGTGTCGCTGCCGTCACGGCGTCCCAACTTTCGGCTACTGTAGCTTCCGTGGACTGTCACAGTGGAGAGCGACCTGCAGCAGGACAGGCGTCTGCCGTAGATACCACAACTGTTGGGACGCCGCCAGGATCGCAACCGGCGACAGCATGACACTTGTATGACGTCATCTGGCGGAAATCGAGGGACCACTTTTTTGGGTGCGGTAAACACGCCAGTCGGAGACGCGTTCCAGGCACCATAGCGGCGGCGGCTCCGGCGCGCCAGCTGTGCGCCGTGTGACGTCACTGCTCCTCGCGCATGCGCCGACCGGCGAGGCGCGCGCGGCGGCGGCGTCTCGGGCGCGCCAGCTGCGCACCGTGTGACGTCACTGCTCCACGCACTTGCGCCGCACGGAGCACGGCTCATTATGCGAGCCACGCCAAACTGCTCAACTTCGGCCAGTGTAGCTCACGCTACAAAACAGGGCGTTATCCGTTGCTCCCGGTGAAGTGCCACCATGCGCTGCGGCGCCCCAACACATGTACTATGTTCAACTCAAATTATATGGATAAACGTATTGTAGTGTCGATGTGATGGCCATGAAATGGGCACAACACAGCGACGTTGAGTGAAGCGCGAGAAAAATAAAGGGACACTGGGTGCCTGCACTCTAAGGTATCTGTCTACAAGGGGTCTGCCTCCGCAAAGAGTAGGCGAAGAGAAAGAGTCACTGAGAGCTTGAAAAACGCAGGGTGTGGCGAGTCACGTGCGTCTCCTAATCGCTCCGTAAACAATGAGGCTGCATCATTCGCTAATGAGAACGTCGAAGAACCAATCACCAAACAACAAAGCCTGAAAAGAAAATAGGCCAAACCCTGCGTTTCTCTTAAGCTCTCGGTGACTCTATTCAGTGTAATACATTGGTTATATGCCAAAATCCGATCTTACCGAAGATCCGTGATAGGATGCGGCAGACATTTGGTACTAAGTTCGGGATTTAATGTTCGGCGCTATACGTCGCTCTGTTTTGCTCATCTGCTTTTTTTCAGGGGGCACTTCTAGCCGGGCTACAACTACCCGATAAACTGGCGAGGTGTCTACGCCATGGAGAGGACGAAAGAAATCCACGACTGCATTCGAGAAGGCAAGGTGGGACTCTGAGAGAGAAACTTAGACAGAGAGAAATTTTCTGCAAAAAGAGGCCTATAGCGCCTATCGCCCAGCCCACACGCAACCACCGAGTCTTGTACTGGGTGCGAGGAATACTGTAGAAATGACGCTGTGCGATATTTGCTCGCACACCGCCACCTGATGGGGAACTGGCACAATCGGGTGAGTATAGGCTTCTTCCGCGCTGGGCGGCCGAGCGTTTGGAACGATCGGAAGAGGTCCTTACACTCCGGAAATCTCGGAGTTCCATGGTCTTGCCCGTGCCGAGCTCAACACCACCTATAGGGAGTATTCAATGGACGCCATATTTGTGAGTTGTTTAGAGCGCATGCTTAGAACGAGCTCACAGTAGGTTGCTAAGACCGGCAGTCTTGATGCTGTGAAATGCACGTGACAAAATAAGTGTGGAAGCTCGCGATCAGCACGCGCTTAGCAGTCGAGAACATGGCTATGGCCGCCAGTGAATGCCTCTTATACATGGGTTGCACGTGACGTCATTCAAAGAGCGCTCCGATGACCACCAGGGAAGAGGGAGCTCCCCTCTTATCAGGATCCTCTTTTGTGCCTCCCGGATTTGCGCAGACATCGCTATTCTCCCCCAGAAAATGATAGATTAACCAGTCACTCAAAATTCTTACAAAAGCAGCTTCCTCTCCTCCTCTTACATGGTGGTCAAAAGTACGAGATATGACGTCAGTGCAACCCATGTATAGAGGTACGCCGAGGCCCGTGAACTATCTCGTCCTTAGATTCGAAAGCGCCAGAAAACAAGGACAACAGAAGGAATAGGGGAAACGATGCGCTACTTTCAACTGAATATTTATTCGGAAAAACAAACATATATATACACACCCAAGCTACCAATTGCCTGTAATCAAACTTCTCGTGAGATGAATTCAAATTCCTTATCTGATAAAAGGACTGAGGAAGTGCTGATACATGCATCGCCCTTCACCCTGATTTTAAAAGCCTCGAATATTTCTCTTTCTGTTCTTGTTTTATATCGTCCCAAAATCTGCATTTCATCAAATGCAGGAGGACATGGGCACCGATCACAATGAACGGCCAAGTTTCCCGAGGGTGACCGCCTAACAGAAAGGTCATGCTCCCTGGCCCTCTCGTTGACGCGCCTCCCCGTCTGCCCTATATACGTTCTCCCGCATGACGTTGGTATCTCGTACACCACCGCTCTTTCGCATTCTACATATTTGTTGGCATGCTTTTTTGTGCATGCTTCCGCCTTGCGTGACTTGTTATTCACCCTTGGACATAATCTGGATAACTTCGACGGTGCTCTAAACACTACAGGAACGCCGAAACGTCCGGCTATCTTTTTGAGATTGTGGGACAATCTGTGAATGGACGGCAGAACCGCCACTTTCTGTTTATTCTGCGTGATGCCTTCTGATTCACTTTCTCGTTTTTTTCAACTTCGATACGAGGCTTTCGGCGATTTCCACAAGATGTCCTTCTGAATACCCCGCGTTTTGTAGGCGGCAGACTTGGGTGAGGAAGCTTGAACCAACAACGTGTTCACATGACTTTTCTAGCGCTGCAAGCATCAATGAAGTTGCCGCTCCTCTCTTTACCAGCTTCGAGTGTGCAGAATCGAAGGGAAGTATATAGGGCAGACGGGGAGGTGCGTCAACGAGAGGGCCAGGAAGGGAGCATGACCTTTCTGTTAGGCGGTCACCCTCGGGAAACTTGGCCGTTCATTGTGATCGGTGCCCGTGTTCTCCCGCACTCGCTGAAACGCAGATTTTTTGACGATATAAAACAAGAGCAGAAAGAGAAATCTTCGAGGCTTTTAAAATCAGGGTGAAGGGCGATGCATGTATCAGCACTTCCTCAGTCCTTTCATCAGATAAGGAATTTGAATTCATCTCCCGAGAAGTTTGATTACAGGCAATTGGTTGCTTGGGTGTGTATATATATGTTTGTTTTTCCGAATACAAATTCATTTGAAAGTAGCGCATCGTTTCGTCTATTCCTTCTGTTGTCCTCGTTTTCTGGCGCTTTCGAATCTTAAGATGTACCAACTTGCCCAACTCCATATTCTTCTACTATCTCCTCCTTTTCCGTCGCCCTCGGATGGTGCATACTCGGCGATTGGGCGCGAGCGCGACGCCGAGTGTCCTTGACCATGACAGATAAACGTGGCTTGCCCTTAGTGGTCAACATGCCATGCTGGCGGTCATTCCGACTTGCTCTTGCCGAGAAAAACCAAAATCGATGGTGCGTATAACCTATCCCGCCAAAGGTCAGCAGCAAGGCCGTCACTATGCTAGCTAATATGCACGCGAGTGCAAACATATTGCGAAACGCGTTGCTTTCCTCAATGGCTGCTTCCCGATAACTCAACAGAATGAATGATACGTAAAAAATATATAGCGAGTCAATAAAAAAGACAGGCGTGCGAGTATCAATTATAGATGGTATTTATCGTATGAGAACTATATGAACATGTTACAGTTATATTTTCGTTTCAGCACTTTTGTTTAGGAGACGTAATACTTTTTGTTTTGTCTACCAACATGGCTCCACTCATTAAATCTTGGTGTGAAAGCCATGATTAAGTAATAATTGGAAGCAAATCATTGTGAGTTCACTTAATTTTTTTTTAACCGTAGCTGCAGTGTGGTACGATGTGTATGTAGAGTTACTAACAGAATGAGAACGACAAGGCTTGCAGTTCGAACAGTAACAAGGATGAACAGCTTAAAAGTTGTTCCGTTTCCACAGCGATGCTGCTAACTCGTTATAAGAGTTGCTTTAGGGTCTATGACCACTTTTGGCAATGCGTTGAGTACGCTAATATCACGGGCAAAAAAGAAGCACGACAGGGCTTTTCGATCGGCAGTGGTGCTGCGCTATAGCTAAATTTCTCCACTACAGCGGAGTCACCAGAAGCCCATTGGGGCTGTCTGACTTTCCGCTCTTTATGCGTATACATACGCACAACACAATTACTCACATGCGCGTATGACCCTTCGAGACCTCGTTGGCTTCTGAGGCTACATATCTGGGAAGCACCCGTCGCGCTCGTACCGGGATTTCGGCGGCCACACGTAATTTATTTGATTCAATCTGGCCATGGCACTAAATATGTACCGTGCACGACTTACTTCTTTACTTTCTAGTGTCGCTTAATTTTCCCACTTCAGTTTATATACCCCTTATCCAGATTGACCGCCGTTTTAGCAAGTTCCGTGCAAGTTTAAGAAGTTCATTTCTGTAGTAAGTCCTTTCTGGTAAACCAGTTTGCATACGCATTGACTTGATTCCGTTGTTCGTTTGAACAGTTTGCCTCAACGATTTGAACTGTGAAACTGCCAACTAGAAAAAGAAAACTGCTGAACACGAAGTAACTCTTTTACATCTCAATTTCCACATACGCAAGAACACAGAAACAATGGTCCGAGCATTGTCCTATATTTTAATACATTTATAGAAATTACTACTACCACGCAGCAACTATTTGTAGCGTTGAATGACAGTAAAAGGCAGTGTCTTATCCCTCGTGGAGTGCTATGGGAACCGGCCCACTCGTCATAACCCCTCTCGTCACCGGGAAATTTGTGACAGAACAATTGGGCAGGCTTGCTAGAAACAGCGTCTCAGCCAGGGTGTAAGATAGACAGGTGGGGAAACGGCCCATAGAGGCCTATCGCAGCGCCGTGACCGGATTGTGTACTCGTCTGCTTGCGGCTACCTCGTTGGCTTGCGGGTACCCTCGATTTGCGACAGATGGCGCTGCGGCGAGAAGAAAAAAATCTCCGTCAGTTTAGCCGGTCGCCACCGGTCGCCCCACTTGGTCGGCCACCCGGAGTGAGAGTTCGCGGTGCTCCACATAGATGGCGCCACAGGAAAAGAGAAACCCGAGGGGTACACAATCGGGTCGCTCATTTGGCTCTCGTTTCCCCACCTGTCTATCTTACACCCTGGTCTCAGCTGAGACTGGGGAAAAGAAAACACGGCACATTGATACTTTAGACCCATGTTGTGGTAAAAAAAAACTATGTCCAAACTCCGGTCTAAAAACATGCTTTTCGTGCAAGGCTCGTCAAATTATGAGGCGCTGGAGAAATGCAGCATTCTGCGTTAAGTCCTTATTTCGAACTCTTTTTGTTCGCCTTCCGCCCATTGAAAAGCATGGGGAAAGGGCCTTAGAACGCACCTGGTATCGCTGCGCCGCAGCGTTCTTCCGCAACATATAGTTCGTCTGCTTTCCTCGAAGTCACCATGCCAACGAACGCCGAATGAATGGAAGCACGCACGCTACCGCCGCGTGAAGCCAGCAACAGCTGACGCCATTTTACGAACGCCGTCTGCTAGCCAAAGCCGAACGCGGTATGTCAGATCAACCGCCTCCGCCGCCGCGCCGCAAGCAAAGACGACGAAGCTGAGACACGCCGACGGCGATCGAGCAAGCAACAACACCGCGGGACGACTGCAACGTCGGCATTTATTGGGATCAAAGGCGCGAAATAAGCAAGGACAATTTTTATTTGAATCATAACACGCGATGCCACGGTCGGCATCGGCCCAAGACAACAGTCGGACCCAACAAATAAAGAAACCAAGTGAATAAAAATAAAAATAAAAAAGGAAGCCGTTCTCGGGCGGCGTGTTCTTTGATGAGAGGTGTTGCTCGCAATGTTCCTGGTTTGTTTTCTTTTTTGTTTCTTTTCCGTAGAGGATGCCACGACCCTTATTTGAAGCTGATTTGTTAATTCAATAACAAACAACGCGTTGGAACGAAGGAGGGAGGGAGTCTTGGCGTCAGAATTCGACGTAGTCTAAATGAAAATAAAAGTAAGAATGCACAATATATGCCGTACTGCAAGACCGCCGCCGACGACCGTTAGGCTATTTATTTTGTTTCTTTAGATTTTTATCGCGACCACTATTCCACCGTGCCTCAGATTTTCCGGCGGAGGTCCGGCAGTTTTTGATAACTATTATTATCATCGTTTGAAGGGCACTCTTCCTATGCTGCTTCGTCTTCGTTCCTGACGCCATAAAAATATGGGCGGGAAAAGTTAGCGCCACGTATAAAAAAATAAAAAGTTTAGTTCAAGGTCGAATTGGTTTGTGGATACAATTAGTCCAATAATTAATTAGCCCAATTATTTAGCTTTGTTATTAGCATCTTTTGTGTGCATGCGTGAAATACAGCACCCAACGAGAAGACATGAGAAGAACGCTGCATGTGCTGGACCGTAGACCATTTAATGCCACCAAAATCCTGGGCCGGAGACCTTTTGGCGGTATCAGTGTATCATGTTTAAAGCGCTACAAAAACACGTCGGGGACACTGAACTTTTGGACCAACTTTGAGTCCGTGAGCGTGTGTGTGTGTGTATGCCATGCTTTATTTTTAGATTGTAGGCGCAAGAAATCCACACGGACTAGTGTGGCCTGAGTAATGCAGAGTCTAGGCCAACATCTGGGTGCTGTTACTCAGGCCCTAGTCAGTATGGATTTTTCGCGCCTATAATCTAAACAGAAAGAATATTTTTATGGCGTCAGGAACGAAGCAGCATAGGAAGAGTGCCCTTCAAACGACAATAATAATAATTATTAGAAACTGCCGGATCTCCGCTGGAGAGTCCGAAGCACAGTGAAGTAGTCGCCGCGATAAAAAATCTAAAGAAACAAAATAAATGGCCCAACGGTCGTCGGCGGCGTCATTAGGACTCGCCGAGCGCGGAGTATAACGGTCTTGGCATACGGTCGTTATTTTCTTTTCTTTTCTACCACGTCGAATTCGGACGCCAAGACTCTACCTCCTTTGTTCCAACGCGTTGTCAGCTTCAAGTAAAATTCGTAACACCCTCTAAAAAAATTAAAAAAAAATTTCCGAGCAGCGAGCCAGAGCAGCATGGCCGTTCCTCCTCTCATCAAAGAAGACGCCCGTCACGCCGTCCGAAAATCCAACCGCTCTCTTCTTGTTTTTTCTTTTTATTCACTTTGTTACTTTTTTTGTTGTTGGGTTCGACTGCTCCCTTCTCTGTGACGATGCCGTCTGTGGACATACGTTTGGCGTTTGTTTTGTCACGCGATGGTGTGGTCCGACCGATCAACCAATGAGTTTGTTGGAATTGTACGTCACGAGGTAGAAAATGGCGGATCAAATAAAAATAATAAATGCAAAGAAGCGCGCAGTTCCCCCAGTTCCCCCTCGGCGCTTTATTCTTCCAGAGGCGAGCATCGCGTGTGCCATGGCGTTCAACTTGTGCCGTCTTCATGACGCCATGAAAGATCATCTTGAAGCAATTAATTTGCTTCAGCGCATGGGCCTGCTCCTGGCTCCTGGGTTTTCGTGCGTGTCCACAGTGCGAAGCTGCAATGACAAGCTGCAAGTCCGCGATAGATCTGCGGATCGTTACACGTGCGGGTGCGGTGTGTGGATGACTCGTGCGGTGTACAAGAGGAAGCCGGTCAAAGTTCAGTGCCGGGGCCAGGTCTCGGTACGGAACGGTTCCTTTTTCGAAGGATCGCACCTGACGCTTCTCCAACTCATGAAAATCATCCTCCGGTGCCAGAACCTACCGTGCGCCGTCATTCAGCGGGGGACTGATGTCGCAAGTAAGACAATAACTGATTGGGCGAGCTTTTGTCGGGAGGTTGTGGTAAATGCCGTTTTTAAGCATTCAGGCATGATTGGTGGCGAAGGCGTGACTGTAGAACTAGACCAGAGTATGTTCGGTCGGCGAAAGTACCATCGCGGGTATTTAAGGCCTGGCCAGTGGGTTTTCGGCGGTGTGGAGCGTTGCAGCGGGTGCTGCTTTCTTGTTCCCGTGGAGACCTGTGACGCTAAAATCCCTGCAAGGGCTAATAACCGAGTGGGTCCGCCCTAGAACAAGAATAATCACTGACTGTTGGGCTGGCTGTAGCAAGCTTGCAGATGACGCTCGCTTCACGCACCTCACCGTCAACCACAAGCTACACTTTGTGGACGCGAACACTGGTGCGCATACCAATACGGTGGATCGCACCTGGGCCCACGTCAAAAACTCTCTTCCATCTGGGCGGCGCGAGAGCCACCATTTCACTGGTCACAGTCACCTTGCAAAATTCATGTTGTGGAGGAGAGAGAAGGCGCGCGGAAACACTGATAGATTCCAGTCGTTCGTCGCCGTGGCCGCCAAAATCTAGAGCCCCGACGCAGACAGGGCGATGATTCTGACGGCCCCGGTGACTTCGAGTGATCCGCTGCGCTGAGCCCGTCGCCCGCCTGAATGCATAAAGGCGACTTATGCGCCAACCGCTTGTCAAGTGCTCGTTACGTCAGTTATAGGTTCTGGTAGCGGTCTAAACGGCCCTTTTCAGGGCCCCCATATTTTGAAAACGGAGCTGTGTTCTGTACGCGGCACCCCGTGTCTCTGTAAAAAGTTCACAGGAAAGACCCAGCAAAGGTATGTGGTCCCCAACTTGGATATCGCGTGTTATGATTCAAATAAAAATTGTCCTTGCTTATTTCGCGCCTTTGATCCCAATAAATGCCGACGTTGCAGTCGTCCCGCGGTGTTGTTGCTTGCTCGATCGCCGTCGGCGTGTCTCAGCTTCGTCGTCTTTGCTTGCGGCGCGGCGGCGGAGGCGGTTGATCTGACATACCGCGTTCGGCTTTGGCTAGCAGACGGCGTTCGTAAAATGGCGTCAGCTGTTGCTGGCTTCACGCGGCGGTACCGTGCGTGCTTCCATTCATTCGGCGTTCGTTGGCATGGTGACGGCGAGGAAAGCAGACGAACTATATGTTGCGGAAGAACGCTGCGGCGCAGCGATACCAGGTGCGTTCTAAGGCCCTTCCCCCATGCTTTTCAATGGGCGGAAGGCGAACAAAAAGAGTTCGAAATAAGGACTTAACGCAGAATGCTGCATTTCTCCAGCGCCTCATAATTTGACGAGCCTTACACGAAAAACGCGTTTTTTTGGCCATCCCGCGTCCTGTTTTTTTTATCCGTAACATGGGTCTACCAAAGCCAGCGCACGAGCTGAGCGGGACTCAAGCTGCGCCTCAAGACGTTCACGCGCCCCAGCCCTTGCAGTGCTTTCTTTCACCCAGTCTCAGCTGAGACGCTGTTCTAGCAAGCCGGCCCTGGTCACAGCGGCCTTCTGGACCTAGGTAATTTCGACATAAGAACACTCGGCGCATGTGTACGTTCGTCACAGGAACACCGGCCACAAATTCGTCTGTGTTTTTTGAAGGAGCAGAATCACTTCTGCTTTACACAAAGGAACTGGAACGGCCGGAGATAGTCCTACCATATTTTTACTTACAAAACTGGTGGACGATCACTAAGTGTGATGCGTTCAGACAGCGGTAGCTGCGCTGCACATTCCACGATATGACAATAGCGATCGTCATATTGTCGCCAGATCTTTCCGCCAAATTCGACGGGGAAACTGAATTGGTGAGTAGGTCACCTAACGAACTTTTTCCGCAAAACTTAGCTGGGACTTTGAATTCGTCTGTAGGTCGCTTGACATCAATTTTCCCGCAAAATGTAGCGGGGAAACTGAATATGTGCATAGGTGACGTGACGTCACTTTTTCCGCCAAATTTAGCGAGGAACCTGATGTTTCTTGCTAATTAAAATTTGTTTCCAGAATTCATACGCCTCGCACTTTGGCAAGAAAAGTCCAGTTATCTATCTGAGACATTTGTAAAATCTGCATTAAAAAAATCATGATTTACAAGTTTATGAATATTCATACTTAACATTCTCAGGATTTGGCATGCCAGTTGTGAAGACTGCTAGTATGATAATAATTTATTTTAAAGAAACATATTCATGCTGATCTGCGTGCTATAAAAGTCCAAGGAGCGAATGAGCAACTTAGAAGACGCCTGTCACGCGAGGGCTCATTCGGCAAGATTTTTTTGCCAAAGCTCCACGCCTGGCCTATGGTTTCTGTTTTGCATTATATACATTATTGTATGATCACGAGTATATTTATTCATTTGCTGCTTCATTTCAAGCCAATGTAATATTGCCGCGAATGTATGTCATAACTATTTTACTTGCGACTCAAATTGTGACTAACTATTTGAGATACCAACTGATCCTATTACGTAAGCATGTAAATAGATTTTTGGAAAAAAATACACTCGTCATGTAAAAAGTTCGAGGACACCTAAGCACTTCTTATGAGTTGTGAATGCGAAAGCATGAATGTCGTTCTTCCGCTCCCTTAGTTCGTCTGCGGCGTAGTGGCGTGGACAGCCACGTTTCGGTACTGCCGAGGTAGCGGCCAACTCTGGTGGTGTCCCTTGGAAGTACGTCGCACGAGAGCCAATGGAAGCCTCGTTTCTTGATGACGCGTGCCAGCCAATTGAAGCGTATCCATCCGATTTGTACTACATACGACATTGGGACAGAGGAAGGTGCCGTTTGGCGCGGCTTCAAAGCTGATGACGTCAATTCGCACCAGAAAACAGTTATTGCTTTCGCATAAAAAAAATATACATTAAGTGTTTATACGAGTGCCTTATGTGACCAGTATTCTGGCACGACGAAAATTCCTCGTACGAGATGCCCTGCAACAAGTTGGCCTACTGGACGAGTTCACCTATGACCAGTTGACTTGTGACAACTGGGGCTGTAACGACTTCTTCTATACTCTTTTCACCCATAAGCTTAGAAGACTGAGGTGGGAGCTACGTGCCCGCCGGACCAATCAGCAGCCTCCCTCTTATCACCTGAGCCGGCTCTCTGCGCGTGGGTATGGGTGGGAGCGTGATGACGTGGAGAAAGAGAGGCGTGTGACTGGTCCAACGAGGACGTAGCTTCCACCGCAGTCTCAGCTTAAGGGTGAACGGATAATACACCTTTTCTACAAGGGCGCAGTCATCTTGAATGTCGTCACTTCTGGCACGCATTAAAACATCGTTTTGACGTCTCCAGGCAACTAAGAAGTGTTCACAAAAAAAAAGGATAGATAGTCACACATTCTTGTTTCGCCTGACCTATATTTTCTCGCATATTCCAGGCTGAAACGTCTTACTATTTTTACTCCCCTATACCAGATATGAAACCCACGTGACTGAGAACGAAAGGAAACGAAAAACGTCTATTGACGCGAGTGCTATGCGCCGAGAAAGATAGCGCGGTGACGTCAGAACGCCGAACCCGGCCCTGATAGGTAAGATTAGTGGGTAGGCCTAAAGCTAGCTGCCTTTCTCTCCACTGCACTCGTCGAACGCGTAAGAATGTGGAAAGTCGGCGTCCGGCCTTTGGCTTTCGCATTCGAACGCGTTCGACGAGTGCAGTGGAGACAAAGGTAGCTACAGCTTTAGGTCTACCCACTAATCCTTCCAATCAGAGCTCGGCGTTCTGACGTCACCGCGAGCGCTTGTCTCCTCCTCTCCTCACTTTCTTGGCGCATATACTAGTTTTCACGAACGGTTGCACGGCAAGAGCAGTATGAGCTATGGCGCAGTGAAGGTTCTCCCCTTTAATCATTTACCGCAGGGTACATTGAAGGGATACTGCAACGAAATTTCGGCGCTCATTTTTTGGTCTATATGTGTTCAAAAAAGCAGTATCACATGGAACATACCAATATCTTGTTAAAAAAGTCTCGAAAAGGAATTTTAAAACAAATTAAACGATTAGCAAAGAGCACCTGGTGGATGTCGCTAACGCCTCGTTTGTAATGCTCGTCTAGAAACCTTGACAGCTAGTGACGGAAATCGTCTCGCCTCCGGCCACGACGAGAGAAGGGGGAAGGAGGAACTCCCCTCTTCCCGAGAATCCCTTTTGTGGGTCGCAGAAGTCGCTATTGTCCCCATACAAGATTATAGAAGTTTAACCCGTCGCTCAAAATTCGTACAAAAGCAGCCGCTTCGGTGGCTGGAACGACTAGGCCATCCTCTCGACGTCAGCCTCGCCGTAGCTTTGCTCGTCTTGAGACGACCTACGTCACGATTGCGTTGGATGTCACGTGCTCTAAGCTGGGCCTTCTCCGAGTGCTTGCCAGAGTGGGTCGTTTACAACGAAAAATACAGCCACCAGGATCAAAATACAAACGTGCGATTGTCATTTACGGATATTGTGGATCATATTCAACCTATTTTTGAACACGACGGGAATATTTCAAATTTCGTTGAAGTATCCCTTTAAAGGGATACTACAACGAAATTTCGGCGCTCATTTTTTGGTCTATATGTGTTCAAAAGAGCAGTACCACATGGAACATACCAATATCTTGCTAAAAAGTCTCGAAAAGGAATTTTAAAACGAATTAAGCGATTAGCAAAGAGCACCTGGTGGATGTCGCTAACGCCTCGTTTGTAATGCTCGTCTAGGAACCTTGGCAGCTAGTGACGGAGGTCGTCTCGCCTCCGGCCACGACGAGATAAGGGGCGAAGGAGGAGCTCCCGTCTTCCCGAGAATCCCTTTTGTGTGTCACAGAAGTCGCTATTGTCCCCCTACAAGATTATAGAAGATTAACCCGTCACTCAAAATTCGTACAAAAGCAGCCGCTTCAGTGGCTGGAACGACTAGGCCATCCTCTCGACGTCAGCCTCGCCGTAGCTTTGCTCGTCTTGAGACGACCTACGTCACGAGTGCGCTGGGCCTTCTCCGAGCGCTTGCCAGAGTGGGCCGTTTATAACGAAAAATACAGCCACCAGGATCAAAATACAAACGTGCGATTGTCATTTACGGATATTGTGGATCATATTCAACCTATTTTTGAACACGACGGGGATATTTCAAATTTCGTTGAAGTATCCCTTTAATTGTGAGTCGAAGTACGAGTGAATCGGTAATCGCAAAAACGGAATGTTTATAACATTTGTTTCTGTTTTCATTCACCAGAACTTGACCAATGCCCGGAAAGCGGTGATGATGACGAACGCCTTTACTCCTGGTTTCAGGGTGAGTACTCCATCAGCAGTAACGATCAATCATTTTTACTAACTTTTTAATGGCAATAAATACTTCATAACGCATTTGGATTCGTAGTCGATCTGGCTAATACCTGCCCCTAATCAGTGCCCGCGACATTTTCTATTACAGTACTTGTTGCGTTCTGCTTTTATGTTGGCAACACGGTATATACCATAACGTAGTCTGGCAACGAATGACTGGCATAAAAAACACTTTTTCGTTCAACGTTCGAATGGACTAGTGGGCCCTTTCTTCGTGTCCTCAGGACACTACATAATGGCGACGAGTGAAGACCGTTGAGGAACCCTGCCGGGCCTGCTACTGCCTGCTGTCGGTGAGCGGACGCCATGTTCAATTACAGCCCGTCACACCCCCGTTCCTTGCTACGCCGGGACCAGCCTGCGTGCCATGGCGGAAGTGGAAGTTAGCTTTCCTGAACTACTTGGAAGCCGTTGGCGGCGATGACTCCGCGCCAAAACGCAGGAAGGCTATTCTGCTCAATGCGCTGGGCCTGGAAGGACAGCGGATCTACAATATTGTAGCACCGACTACCTTGGCATCGGTCATCAAAGAAAAAGAAAAGGAAGGAGTCACCGAAGGGCATGACGAAAAGAACGTATTCGACGAAGCACTGGCCGTGCCGGACAACCACTTCTCGACTGCGACGAACGAACTGATGAAAAGACATCGTTTTCGTCAGCGCCGTCAAATGCCGGGTAAAGCCTTCGAGGCCTACGCCGCCGCCCTTCGTGAGTTGTCGTAGGACTGCAACTTTGGAGAGGCAGTTGACAAGACTATACTGCCGCGAGCGCAGCTGACTAAGTAGGCAGCGCGCTCGTGGCCTAACGGTTATCGCGCGCGCCTTCCACGCAGAAAGTCAGGGTTCGATTGCTGGGAGGTACGCGTCTTTTATTTATTCTTTCAGTTTAATGTTCTGGTGAATTCGAGAACAATGTTGTTTATTCTAGATCCGAATGTTCTACGCGTCGAACCTTCTACGCCGATTATTCCAGAAGCCCACGCGTGTACATAAGGGGCTTCGCGTGGCGATCCAAAGTCAGTCTGGCCTTAGCGTTTGATCCTGCTGTTTCACCGCCATCGACGCCTGCGACGCTATCCTTTTTCTATTCTGTTTTTGGGCACAAGTTCGCCCCATTAAACGTTGTTTTCTTCCTGTTTATTTATTGCTCCTTTGGTCACCACCCGTGACAATACGCGATCAGCTCTTGGAGGGGACAGCGTCGCAGCAGATACGCGAGCGCCTGCTCTTCGAAGGAACGAGTCTGACACTAAACCGCGCGATCGACCTCGGCAGGCACATTGAACAGACCCAGCGAGAGCTGAAGGAGCTTGCTGGAGACCCCGTGGTTTAGCGAGTTGTCGACAAGCCGACGAGTGGGAGCACCGGAAAGGCGTCGACTGGGTCGTGCTACCGTTGCGGTTCGACTGCGCACCGCGCGAATGCGAAGGAATGCCCGGCCAGAGACAAGACATGTCGCAATTGCAGCAAGCGGGTGCACTTCGCTGCGGTGTGCAAGACGAAGCGGAGGCAAGAAGGTCAGCAGGAAAATTACGCCGCGAAAGAATCGTCGGCGGCCACGAACTCTGTCACGATTTTGAACCTGGACCCCTGACAACATGCGAGAGAAAGGGATCTACGTCGACATCGACGTTGACAGCGTGACATTACGGTTTCTGGTCGACACCGGCTTGTCTGTTCCACTTCTCAGTGAAGATATCTTCCACAAGCATTTCGCTGGCCGCTCGCTGACTGACGCGACGGTGACGCGGCTGGATTACTCCAAAAAGCGCATCCCAGATAAAGGCTGTTTTTTAGCTGACGTGGCCTACAAACACACACGCACGTGTGTTCTGTTCCATGTTGTACAGCGTGGCAAGTCACTTCTGGGTCTGGATGCCATTCAGAACCTGCAACTGAACATCCACGGTGACACGCTCAGCGGTCTATAAACGGTCGTGCACTCAGCGGAATTGCTACCACTGAATCTACGCGGCAGATTCTCGCATCTTTTTTCGGGCGAGCTTGGCCTGGCCAAGGGCTTCGTTCATCAAGTCAAGGTGCGTGCATCGGTGAAGCCAGTCGCGGCGAGGCTACGCAGGTTGCCCATTACGTTGCGCGAACAGGTGTCTGAAGAGTTGCAACGATTGGAACGTCTCGACATCATCGAGCGGGTGGATGCGGTGGAATGGACCTCACCCATTGGGCCATTGTCGTGGTTCGGAAGAAGGTCGGCGCGATCCGGTTGTGCGTCGACCTGAGGGAACCGAACAACGCCATCATCGTGGATGGGTTCCCACTTCCCCATACTGAGGAGCTGCTGCACCAGATGGTGGGTGCTACCAGGTTTTCAAAGCTCGACTTGGCATCTGCGTACCACCAGGTTGAACTGACGCCCGACAGCCGTGAGGTAACAACTTTCGTCACCCGCGATGGTCAGTTTAGGTTCAAGCGCGTCTGTTTCGGACTTGCATCAGCGCCGGCTGCCTTCCAAAAGATGATGTCGCCCATCCTGAAAGAATGCAGTGGAGTTCTCTGTTGCATCGATGATGTCATCGTTTGGGGGAGGACGACCAGCGAGCACCAAGAAAACCTGAGACGTGTCCTGAGGCGCATTTCCGAGGCTGGACTCCAACTGAATGACAAGGGCGTGTTCGACGTGAACCAGCTTTCTTTCCTCGGACATGTGGTGGGCAAGGAGGGCCTCACTCCTCTGCATTCGAAGGTGGAGGCCATCGTTCAAGCACCAGTACCGAAGGACGTCTTGGTGTTGCGGTCATTCCTGGGACTCGCAGGCTACTACTCCCGTTTTGTCCCACACTATTCCAATGTAGTCGAGCCTCTCAGAAACTGCTGCGTCAGAGCCAAGCATTCACTTGGGATGACGCATCGCAGAGAAGCTTTGAGAAGATCAAAGAGGTTCTGTCGTCATGTCCCGTCATCAAGATGTTCGACACTAACCTTCCAGTAGTTGTGACCACCGACGGATCAGACACTGGCTTCGGAGCCGTCCTTCAGCAACAAGCTGGGGAAGAGATACACATTGTGGCCTTTGCATGCAGGTCACTGACTTCTACCGAGCGGAGGTACTCTGCTGGGGAAAAGGAGGCTCTGGCGTGTTTCTTTACTTGTGAACATTGGCACATCTACCTCTGGGGCCGAAGGTTCCTACTTAGAACTGATCACCAGGCGCTGGTGACTCTGTTATCGTCCAGAGGTTCCGGCAGGAGGCCACTACGAATTGCAAGGTGGTCAGCAAGACTCCTTTACTACAATTTTGACATCGTGTATCAAAGAGGCAGCGACAATGCTGTCGCAGATGCGCTGTCCCGACTACCTTTGGTGGCAGCAGCAGAGCCAGAGATGGAGGAAGAAGTTGTGTCTTTGGTGTCATCTTGCATCACCAAGGATCAAGTGCAAGTCGCAAAGGCCAAGGATCCTACCCTACAGCTAGTGACCAAGTACCTCGAGAAGGGATGGCCAGCAAAGAGGATGCTCACTCAGGAGCTGATGCCTTTCTTCCAGCTTAGGGAAGAATTGTCCATTGTGGATGGCATAGTCTTCAGGGAAGACAAAGTTATTGTGCCAGATTCGCTGACCTCGGACTTGGTTTCTTTTGCACACGAGGCACACCCTGGCATCGTGAAAACCAAACAAAGACTTTGAGACAAGTTCTGGTGGCCCCGGATGGACAGGCAGGTGGAGTATGCCGTGCGAACCTGTCACGTGTGCCAATCAGCCGATAAGTCAGCCAAACCGGTCGTGGCACAACTACGTCCGGTTACCCTCCCGGAAAAGCCCTGGCAGAAGCTGGCTATGGACGTCGTGGGTCCGCTGAACCTGGCCACCTCAGGTCCTAAGTTTGTCATCACCCTTGTGGACTACCATTCCAAGTGGCCGGAAGTTTGTTTTGCAAATACAGTTACGTCACAAGCGGTGATAGATTTCTTGCGAGGCGTGTTCAGTCGGGAGGGCTATCCGGAAGAACTCGTGACAGACAACGGGCCACAGTTCAAGTCGAGGCTTTTTGAAGACTTCCTGAACCAAAAAAGTAGGCAAACACTGTGTCTCGTCGGTATACTACCCGCAGGCCAATGGGTAATTGGTCGAACGATTCAACAGGAGCCTGAAGGACTTTATTCAAGCTTCAGTTCTGGAAGGACGACCGCTTAAAGAAGCCGTGGTGGACCCCTTGGGCCTATATCGGTCTATACCCCACACTCGACCACGGGAGTGTCTCCTGCTCAGCTCCTCCACGGTCGCCAACCAAGGACCCGACTTGACATCATGGGCCTTCCGTCAAAGAACTCCTTCCAAGAGCCAGCCACGGCAATGGAACAGTTACGAGCTCGTGTCCAAAGCAAGGAGCGCTCGACGAAGGAGTATACAGACGCGAAAAGAAGTGCCAAAACTCCAAGATTCAAGGAGGGAGATTACGCACGGGTCCGTAAACCCACGGTAAGGGTGAGCTTTCATGTTCCCGACCACTGAAAATACAGAAACAGTTGGGTCCAGGCACTTTCCCCTGGAAGACGAACGCAGCTGGAATGCCTCCAAGCTGGTGGCTGTGCCTGAGGAGTGCGTCACGGAAAGAGGTAAACGTTTGCTACACTTGCTATCCGTTCCTGGAGATCAAGAACAGTCAGCCAGGAGAACCGTCTCGGACAACCAAAGCGAATACTCCGTCGGGGAGAATCGCGAAGCTTTGGCAACACCATGTCAAGTTTCAGGAGGCGCAGATTCGGTCGACGAACATCGCTTAGAAGCTTCCGCGACGCCAATACAAATTACGATTGAACCAGATTCCGTTGAAGAACAACGTCAGGAAGTTTTGACGTCGCGGTTACAAGTGCCACAAGATGAAGGTCCTGTTGTTAGACATCGACTGGAAGATTCTGCGGCGCCTACACAGGCTCAAGGAACGACGTGGACGGACGGACCTCGCAGAGGACCGTCGACAAGAGAACGACGGCGTCCCTCCCGCCTGCAGGACTTTCAAATGAATTAGCCATCTTTCGCTTAGTTGTTTCGTTTTTCAGAGGGGGATGATGTTGTGTTCTGCTTTTATGTTGGCAACACGGTATATCCCATAACGTGATCTGGCAACCAATGACTCGCATAAAAACATTTTTTGTTCAACGTTCGAATGGACCAGTCGGCCCTTTCTTCGTGTCCTCAGGACACTACAGTACTTCCGGCTCAAATCATATTGTAATATATTATCAGCAGTACAGTTATTTTTTACAGAAACACTGATCAGGCACGTATCTAGGGGAGGGGGGGCATAACAAAATGCTCTATGAAGCGGAAGGGGGCGGGGAGGCCCCAGCAAAATGGAAGATTTCGGGGGAGGGGGGGGCACGGGGCATAGCCCCCCTCCCCCCCGAAATCTTCCGCTTTGCTGAGGCCTCCCCTCTCCCTCCGCCTCATAAAGCATTCATAGCCCCCCCCCCCCCCCCCCTCCCAAAACAAAATCCTGGCTACGTGCCTGACACTGATATACGTTAATTTCAAAGTACTATTTTGCTGTTTAAACTCGAATAAAGAGGTATCCTATGCCACGTCCTCAAAGTTGCACACGTAACACATATTGTTCCTTGTTCCTCAAATTCGCGTATTAAACGGTCAATCTAACAAAAGCACATCTGTATACGTAGATCTCAATAGCAGAAACGCAACTTAGGGTGCTGTAAGAAGAATCGAAGAGAACAAGATTTCATGTCGCATTTATTCAGCAGTTATTCGAATACTATACTGCCGGCCACCTTCAACCGGTACTTTAAACATCTGACGTGAAAGCCAGTGACAGAGAAACAGGTGACCCTACGATTGTCTAGCAAAAGTCCTAGCACTCGCGTCTCTGTTTTCTCATGGCCATGAATCATATATACTATATATATATATATAGGGTATATATATATATATATATATATATATATATAAAGAAGACACAGACGTGAAAGGAAAAGTTGGATGCCCGTTGTTAGCTTCAAGTACCTCTTGATATGTGTTTTGTGTCGGCTCAGCCCGTGTCGAAAACGAGCGCTGCTTCAGCGTTTGCCCATGACTCGGATCCAATTACGGGTTTTTTGCCCAAGAAATGGCGACCATCAATATTGCTTGATGGACTTCTGTTGCAAAGGGTCTAATCCATTGGAAGGGGGGGGGGATTCTTGCCGACGCACGGGGAGGACAGGGCGGCTCATACCATCTAAAAGACAATTTAAATACAGGATGTGAATAAACTGCGTATATCTATATATGTATGTATCTATTCGTAACCTTTATCTGGGATGTCCCTGCGTGGTCTCTATATGAGATCTCTGTCGGCCAAGGCGCTATTCAGGTTGCCGTCATCCCATCTGCATGCGGCAATCCACAAGAAGAACAGCGTCTCCCCCAACGGCAACGAGAGGGGAAAGTTAACTCCCGTTATCGTGTTTGCTTCCCTGTCTGCTTCTCGGGGTTCGGCGGACAGTAGATGGGGGACAATGGCGTCACAATCGGTCGGCTACACAACTAACGTGTCTGAATAAACTTTTTCAGTTGTTACCTTTATGCGCCATGTTGCAATTCGAAGTATTGAAAGCATTAATTATTGAAAGCTAAACCAGATATTTGTAATGTTAAAAAAAGGGAAACGAACTTTTATGACATCATAAAACTTAGCGCGTGCGCTTGACTTTATAACAGAGGGGAGAATAATAATCACTCTTGATATCAATCAGGCCAGTTTTACCGTGGTGATCTAAATCGAACCCTTCCCGCCAAATATATTGCCGAAAATACTTTTGATTTGCCGTTAGTCTATCAATTGATGCTTTCGATATGCAATTGTTTTGCTTTTAAATCAAATAATCGCCAAGCAATGAAGATTTATATAAGACTGAACACGAGCAACAAGACGCGCTCTTCTAAGCAAATCGGAGCGTTGTGCTTGATTTAATCTTGTTTGCCAGCTACGTAACGTAGATTGCTACAAAATCAGAACGCAAAAGAAAGGAACGAACACTATACTCTGTTTCAGCTTGCGTTGTACCGCAGGAAAGGCTACAAGCGCGAGCTCCTTGCTCTAAAGCGCATCTCGGCGGCACACGCTCTCGTGCACCAAGGGCAGCTGCCAACGCTATGAGCTCGCGCCTCTAACCTTCGCTGCGGTACAACATAAGGTGAAACGGAGTATAGAACAGTAATGTCCTCTTCCAGTAAAATTGAAACTCGAACAAAAAAACAATTTTTTTTAACAAACTAAAAAGAAATTGATTGTTTTTGTTTTAGTATGGCGCAGGTTACGGCAATAAAACATTGAATGAAAGTAGACTTCATAGTAATTCTTTCTTCTGCATCGTATCAGTGATCGGACGGATTGATTGATCGATCTGCCGTGTTAAAAAATGCCTCTAGTGGCAAAGAATCATTATCTTTCTAGCTACACTTACTTAAGTCTATATAATCTGATTTAAATGAATTTTATTTTATTTAGGTCCGATTTGAGCTAGTCAAATAAATTTGATTAAAATCAAATAACATTATACATGATGGGGAAAACAGCTCAGAAAACACGGACTACGAAGAGGAACAAACAGGACCGGACAATGCTGTACTCGCAACTGAAGAATTTTAATAAAGGAAACAAAAACAGAAAAAGCATACACCGTATCTTAAAAGATTGCACAAAAACAAGGGCCACTCTCGCCAACCGTGAAGCGTGTCAATAAACTACCCGTTCACTACGTGACTCATGTTTTGCCGCAGCAAGGAAATTTCTTTGGCTGACAGCGCCAATGACGGTTCACTAACACACGAATGACCATGACACAGAATGTGGAAGGCCTCAATGATGTCTGTTCCAATGTTTGTTCCTCTTCGTAGTCCGTGTTTTCTGAGCTGTTTTCCCCATCATGTATAACGTCAACCAACTGGCCCAGTTCTCCACCTTATTACAAATAAATTTAATTTATTCATCAAAAATATGCTTTCTTTTTCTACTCAGCTTTATGGGGCAACGCGCTGTTTCTGAACAAGCCCACACGAGGTGTGGGCAAATGCGCAATTCCCACCCGAAGTGGGGGCATTGCGCCTGCGCAGGAACCAGCTTCGCGTCAAGTGCTGCACATGCGGCCTGCCAATAGCAGCGTCGCCTAAGGTTATCAATGGAGAGAGAGCGCTTGTCAATTAAGCGTGAGGTAAAGCCAGACGCTCGCGCCAGCACCAAGAATGAAACGGAGTTATAGAGGGTATTCACCGGCCACCATATTTGAGGACGTTAAATATAAAGCGCATGCTCAAAACAAGCTCGCATTAATAGGCTGCGAAGACCGGCAACCTTGATAGTGTAGAATGTACGTTTCAAAAGAACTGCGGAAGGTCACCGTCATCACGCGCTCTGCAGTTGCGCACAGAGCTATGGCGGTCAGTGAATACTCCCTATAGCAGTGCTTTGTGCTTTCTTTATGCATAAGTTCTGACGAAAAAGAAAAACAGAAAACAAATGCTGCTCGCCCAGTTTCCGCAACAGCGCATCGCAGAACATGTGTGATAAAGTATGAACATTTTCGAATGAATTTTCGGAATTCCTCTAATCTAACTGTTGTGCCTGCCCAGTTTTTTAGGACGATGGCGCTTGAACGCGCCTACCCCAAGCCAGAGTATCGAGTTGACAAGTTCCCGGAATTCTCAATGGCTGATCTCTACTTTTTCTCAGTAGTGCAGGTGAGACTTGGGAGCTTTCTTTCCGATTCCTTATTTTGTCAAACGACGCGGACCCCCGTGGTAAATCTAGCGCAAAAGATTGACTTGGCAAAGCGCGTCACATGGAAGTGGCAAAATTCACTGCGCCTGGAGGACTGATTCGGCATGTCCTCTTTAATATGTTCACCTTTCATGACTAATTTCCTGTAAAGGAAGGTTTGTGTCTACGGTTAAAAAAAATCGGATTCAGCCAAAATTTTTAGAAAGGGCCTGGGAGTCGATCTAAACGTGTGATTTTGCAAGTTGATATATAATATTGCTGTAAATTTGCCCGGTGTCGAGTACGACGCTACGTCTATATGCACATAGTGGTACCAGGAATAATATTTGTCAAAGTGGCGCAAGCCAGCACTCGATCGAAAAGGAGACGCCGAAGGACGCTTCGTAACGTTCAAACTGCGAGGTACATCTTTTTTTGTACTCGAAGTGTTATAGGCGTATGTCATGCGCCAGTTTCCACCAATGCCTGATATCTCGTACTCACACCAACGCTGTTCTCGCAGACAATGTGTGCTGACAAGAAACACCAAAAAGAGTTGTAAGTATAGCCCACCAAAAATCTTGCTCTGAAGCCGTTGAACGTGTGTCTCTCGCCGAGTCGAGATTAGAAAAGTCGATATTGATTACACGCTGCGTAACTTTGCTTAGTTACGGTTATGGTGGCTGGAAGGATCTCCGACTGGTGTGTTTAGCGCGTCCAAGAAAGCTGTCTCCCCATTTCCGCCTGGTGCCGTCATGCAAGTGTCGTGCTGTCTACAGCCTCGATCCTGGCGGTGTCGCAGCACTGGTGGTTGATGTGTCAGACGCCTGTACTGCTGCAGGTCACTCTCTATATCTGGACAGCCGACGGAAGCTCCAGCAGCCAGGAGTTGGGACAACGCGACGACAGCGACACCCGCGTTCGCTCGCACTTCCTTCCGAGACTTCTAGAACCAACCGCCAGGATCACGGCATCCTACGCAGCATGACCTTGAGAGCCAACTCCTAGATCGGGGTCACGTGGTTTATGGGCGAGGGAGTGACGAACGCGTCGATCGTCTGCGAACGCCTCCGCCTTTTCACCTGCTTTCCTCGTCGCCACGCCAAAAAGCAGCGCATGCGCACTTGCGATCGATCTCCGCAGGGGGCGTCCGTCATTGAATTGCAAACGCTCCCCATGGTTTGCGGTGGACCCTCTTTTCAATCTATAGGCGGCTTTCTGACATGACGCACACCGGATTCTGTGAATGATAAGAAAATTAAAATTTGTAACCAAAGAAAACAATGAAGTGCATCGGTCTACAGGTATAGATTTTTGCATATCACTGATACCTTAAACAGATAAGAATATAAGACGTCGTCTCCTGGGCCTTTTTTTTTCGACTTCAATGTTTCCTTTATTTTCCCTCACATCAGTCTCGGATTTGAAACATCATGATTTACTATCATTAGCTCGCCTGCACACTCACTGTGTTTTCATAAAATAGTGATTTATAAATAAATAAATATATATATATATATATATATATATATTATTTTTTTTATTTTGGAGGAATGCGATTTTAAGCACAGGAGAATAGTTGTCTTTTCTTTTTACAAACTTTAATATTCACTGTATATGTGTATGTATACATACAGTCAATACTGAATTTCGAAACTTTAAGGCATTGCACAAGAGACCTACGTCCATGACAAACGAAACCAAATAATTCAGCCTAACAGAACACTGCGATTAAATCGATAGAGGGTGTTCAATACATTTCTCCTGAAGGGGGGGGGGGGGGGGGGCTTGGGCCTTCGTAGTTGGCGCCTATGGTCTTCAGCGCTAGAATAAAATGTGGCTAATTAGAACCACACTCGGCATGCTAGAGAACAAGTACGCACATTGCAGTGGCTGTAATGTGATATGCAAGCCTGGTGTAAAAAGGTGACAGGCAATCAAGTGTACGTGTGAGAAGAAAATTTACGCTTCGCATGAGCTTTTTCTAAAGAAAACACTTTTGCATCTTGTTTTCTGCACGCCGTCACTTTTGTTACCATACTCAGCATTAAATTTGGTGGAAGCAAAAAACTTTATGTGCTACGAAAATCCACTATTTGAGAACTCGCAGGTTTGGAAGGTTTTGGCTGCGGCCGCGCGTGCCGAACGGCTCTATGCACGCGTACAACATACGAGTGCCGGAACGGGCCGACGGGCCTTTCGCTTGAAGGCCTGATCGCCTGATTCTCGACGTCACAGAGAAGCAACGAACGGCCCGATTGTTCCTACCGTATTTCTCTATGTGGCTGTCTAAGTGACTCGTAAAACAACTTATATAAATATGTTATGTTGCCGAGTAGTCTGCAAAACGAGTTCGTAAGACCACTTTCCAAGCCTCCACATCAATGTTCGTTCACTTCAACAATTAATGTAAAATTAACTTACTTGATGCGTCGCACTGCAGCAACCCACTTCTGTCGCCGTGTCGCTTCCCAAGATCTCGAAAGGAAGCTGAAAAGTTTGACGTTTGAGTGCTTGAGTTGCCTTCGCGACTGTGGCAGTCTTTCACGCAGCAGTAGCGAAGTTTATTTTTGGGAGGAACTCTAGGAGTAGGCGAGATGTCACAGGAACCCGGTGAGGTCTTAGAGACGTGAAGCTGGGACTTAGTACTTTTACGAAAAATGCTTTCCAAAAGGGCTCATGGCGATCCGAAATGCCACGTTCACACGTGGTTTCTAAATGTGCCCGCCCGCAGTCCCCCGGTACCGGGCCGTGCTGGCCTACCCAGTGTTTTATTTTGCAGCCGCTAGATGGCGCAACGTGTAGTGTCAAACTGCACTGCCGGTTGCTTATAGAGGTTAGTTTCGGTTTCGTTCCGGAATTAAAACGTGCCTCCTGGCGTTATTATTACGCTAAACACCGTTTTTGTTTTCAGGATAAAGAGGTGAACTGCGCTCATAATACCATTTCTTCTTCGTATAAGCGGGAATCATTTGTGTCGCTCAGTGATGCCAGTACACTAGACAGGCTCAGCAACGGCAGAGCCGTATATGTAGAGAGTTTGGTCAATGGGAGGCGCGAGCAGAGCCAGGGCGTGCGGCAGTCTCGGAAAGAGGGCTTGGCATGCTCTCTTGACCAACCAGAAGCCGAAAAGAATCACCTAGCGGTGGTAGCGAGAAACAGTTCTGATCAAAGGTATATGTTCGTGTATGGTTTTAATAAGCGCGTAAGAGTGAAGTGTAGTAACTCTTTGTGGTTTAAAATAGGGTTCACGTGTTGTTTTGATCATGATCACGTAGAAAGATGTAAGAAACGAATGCGCCGCTCAACTCTGTTTTGCTCGGACAGAGTGTGACCGCTCGGACGGCTGATTCCCGGCCCTCGGCGCTTGGCGAACGGATTATCTCGATCGTTCCGCTAGTCGCAGTCTTCCACCATCATTTTGGATGACCGTGATTGAACATCACGTGTGCTATATTTTCAGTCATCGAGAGTTACTCCAATGCAGTTATCAGGTTTGTTTCTCTGGCGACCATCGCCAGGGTATTATTTCCGGCTTCTGGTTGGTCACGTTCGAATTTCTGAAGACGCCCTGGAACACGCCCAGCCCGCTTTTGGCCAATGGCGCCTCCGCATTTGTCTCCTATACTTCCCAACGAATGGCCAAACTCTCTATATATACGGCTCTGGTGTACCGGCACGCATCTCCAACCCTCACTGTAACCGACATATTGGAAAACGAGTGGCGCCACCTATTGGCGATGTGAGCGATCAAAAGCGTCGCTGTGGTCGGCCCACCACAATTGGCCGAATGCTGACCATGACGTCAGCAAAGGATGTTTCATCGACGAAAATAAGAGGAATGTAAGAACTTCAATTTTGGTGGTGTTGGCAGTGTTGCTTTGAGAGCGCTATGATTTCAGGCTTCCACCATGCTCTTTACAAACACCTTCAAACTTGTTGTTCACAAGGTAATGACGTCACGAAAGGTAACCAAACGAGGGCGCCACAGAAACATCTCGCCGCTAATAGCGAATTAGAGTCGCGAAGTCTGCTGCACGCAAATTCGTGTGATATAAACAAGCGCGTTTGCCCGCACCACTATAGGAGGTATTTCTGGACACCATATCTGAGGGCGATGTTTCGAGCACATGCTCAGAACGAACTCACATCAACAACCTGCAAAGACCGGCAATATTGATGGTGCGGAATGTACGTTGCAAATCAACTGCGGAAGCTCGCCGTCAGCGCGCACTCAGCAGCCGCGCACACAGCTTGTTTACAAACAGTGATTTCCCTACACACCCCCCCCCCCTGGGGGCGGGGGGGGGTGTACACCCCCTTTGTTTTTCTGAAGCCACCCCCTTAATTCGCAACGACTCCTCTATTCTCAATGCCCTCCCCCCCCCCCCCAAAAAAAAAAAAAAATTGGGCTTTTTTTATTGTTTTAATTTCTGGGGAAACCCCTGTTTATCACACAGCTTGTTTACGAAAATCAAAGTCCATACGTGCCAAATCACAGTCCAGCCAGAAAGTGCGCGTGCATACACAGAAACAGCAATGAACGCGCCCTCATACGCTTTTATGAAAAGATGTATAGACAATTGAAAACATGGCGCCCCGACTGGTGCCCCATGAGTGCAAGGCCGTGCAGCTTGAAATTGCACCTGCTTGTCCGCATGAGCAGAGACATGGCGGCGGCCAGTGGCCTTTCTTGCAATTGTCTATACCCAAGCGCGCGAGTACGTTCTTCCAGGAAAGAATCATTTCCGCATCCGTTATTCCACATCCAGCGTGACCTAACGGACATAAGATTTTCTTTCGTAAACGCCGGCACGAGATGGGACTTTCTATTTGTGCGAAAGCGAGGCTTCCCATTGAAGACAAAACTTCCAAAGTGTAACTTTGTCGAGGTCTGACTAAATTGAGCAAACCTTCGAGATTATAATTTATACCTAACTGGAAGACCTAATTTCTGCTTTATTAAAGTTAACATTAAAAAAAACGCAGTTATTTGTTTTTGTTTTGTTTAGAGGCGTGTCGTTTTATACAACCATAAAACGGAAGCAAACGGTGAGAGTCTGGTCGATCCATCTCTGCCCCAGGAGATACGTCACTTCTAGTGACGCAACTCCCGTGTCCAGTGCCCCAAATAACTATTATTTGTCGTTTTTTTTATGCGTTGTAAGTTTAATTGAAAGTGTTATCCATCGTTAAAAAATGTGGACTTGCCCTCACAGACTGAGTATTCATTAAAGCTTGGGTTTGGGCTAGTTGGTTATTCATTGTATTTGTTCTTCCTTGGAGGAGGAATCTTCCTAGTCTTCCTTGTCCAAGTTCGTAAACCATAGCAGCGCAGAACAAATACAATGAGTATTCATACATTTAGTTTTGGCTCAGGAGTGCGGCTATAGTCATTTATGTGGAAACATGATTTGTCTTTTTGTTTTTAGTTTTAGTGTTTTACGAGCCCACACGACGACTGTGTCTCGTGACCTCGAATAATTGGGAACCGAGCCTGTTTTCTTGGCTACGCCGTTGTCGCTACTGCGGTCGAAAGTAGGAATCACGTGTGAGCGATTCCTCCAAGCAGCGCGACGAAGCGATGCGACAGGGACTGCTGTCGCTCGGTTGGTTGAAACCATTGAAACCGTATGCAAGCAATGCACGTCGCGATAAAAAAAAAGAAAAAAAAACAGCGACAAGTGTCGCACGCGCGTGTGCAGCGATAGTGACGTCACAAAACGTTTCTTTCTATTATCTCTCGCCCGAGCCACTTCCGGTCGACGCGTGAAAACGGGCGACATTTTCTGGAAATCTAGAAACGAGCGACGCGACAAGCGACAGCGACGGGTGACGGAAAATCTCGTCGCTCGTCGCCGTCGCCTGGTCTCGCTCGCCAAATTGCTTACCAATAATTCAACCTTAAAGGGCAACTCCGCTCAATTCCGAAGATTTCAGGATAATGAGTGATTTCGAATCAAAAAGCCCTACTAAAAGACACTACGTCATTTTCTTCGCGAAAAATGGGATATATATTTTTAAATCTAATTTTAAACACGAGCGGAAATCGAAACCGAAACTTCGGCGCCGTCCGGCAACATTGGCCTCGGGCCGCCTAGCCAAGTACATGGCCATCACGTGGTACGAGATGTCACGTGATCCTCGGCCGAACGACGGGCGGGTTGGGGGCGGGCGTGTGGCAGGCGCGAGTGTCGTCTGCTCTGCACCGCACTCTTCGCCACGTTTTGGTGTCTACGGCGTTCGACGTCTGCACAACTGCGGCATAAGTCTACGCACGTGGTATCCATAGTGTGGACGAAACTCCGAGAGACAATAATCACAAACGGTGAGACGACGACAGTGGTTGTGACGCGAAAGACAGCGGTAACGGCGGGACCACGGCGGGCGGCCGGTCTGCTCCCAAAAAGCGAACTGCGCAGGCGCGTACGCCAATCACGTGGACACCGCTGAGCGCAGAGAGTAGTGATGCAAAACTATCGATAGTACTATCGATAGTATCGATAGTCGCCAGAAATCTGACTATCGATAGTAAAATAAACTATCGATAGTACTATCGATAGTCGACTCTCGAAAAACTATCGATAGTACAATCAATAGTCGACTATCGAAAAACTATCGATAGTACTATCGATAGTCGACTATCGAAAAACTATCCATAGTACTATAGATAGTCGACTATCGAAAAACTATCCATAGTACTATCGATAGTCGACTATCGAAAAACTATCGATAGTACTATCGATAGTCGACTATCGAAAAACTATCGATAGTACTATCGAAAGTCGACTATCGAAGAACTATCGATAGTACTATCGATAGTCGACTATTGAAAAACTATTGATAGCAGTATCGATAGTCGACTATCGAAAAACTATCGAAAGTCGACCATCGAAAAACTGTCGATAGTGGTCGACTATGGAAAAACTATCGATAGTCGACTATCGAAATTCTATGGATAGTACTATCGATAGTCAACCATCGAAAAATTATTGTTAATCGACTATCGGGAAACTATCGAGAGTCGACTATCGTAACCGTGTCGATAGCACTGTCGACGGATTACTACCGATAGTTTTGCGACACAAGTAGTTTGCGTCGCTCCCTCTCTCTTTTTCTCGCTTTATTTTTTTTCAAATGGGACACCAACTAGCCCAACCTCTTACCATGCCAACTTTGGTTCAGCTTTCAGTGATGACGAAGACGGGAGTTTGGGTGAAGAGAGGAGGAAGGGAGGCGAGCGGCGGTGCGGCAACTGTGTTCGCTCGTAGTTGTGCAAAACTGTGGATAGTATCAATCAATCAATCAAATAGTTTATTTTCCCATTTACAAAATGGGGGGAGGCCGAGGAAAAAAGCTGATAAATCAGCTTGACATGGTCCTCGGCCCCCCTACAGAGGCAGTGGCGGCGGCAATGGAAAAATATACACTGAAGAGTTAGGAAGCAAAAATATAGTTAGTGAAAATACAAAAGGGCGTGTCAGGAGCACTGGGAAGAAATATTAAACAACATTGAGAAGCGTACCAGCACTTTCCCTATCGTTACACAAAGTTCGACTTTACTTAAAAAGCCTAAAATTAAAAAAAGAAAAAAATTACAATGAAAGTAAACACATTAAAAAAAAGGGTTGTTTACAGCGTAGATCCTTATTGCCTATTCAAATTGCAGAAATATGTAAAAAAAATGAACACATTACGAGTGATCTACAATAAAATACACAGAAACAGTCAACATCCGGAAAACACGATGAGAAATACGGTATGTAATACAAGTACACTGCGAGGTAAACTAAAAATACTTAATACAAACTGAGTGCGGACAGCGCCGTACACACTTTTGCTTTCTGCCTTTCTCATGGTTGTAAAAAATTTCGTAATTGTTTAAATGATGTGCTATGTATATCTAGCTCATTACATGACAGATGATTTAACAGTTTTGGCAAGGTGTGCCTCAACATTTGATCTCCGTATGCAGTTCTGTTAGTGGCCACCTGCCAGTATTCCCGCCTTCGTGTTTCATACACGGGAATGTTTTTCGTCAAGTGTGATAATTTAGGAATTGTTTCAATGCGATTATATGTTTGATTTTTGTACGTACAAATGAGCCTATAGCAATACATATTCTGAACCGCCAGTGAGTCTAAACTTCTAAAGAATTCTTCTGTATGCGAGTCGTAAGGGGCGTTGTGGATTATACGCATCATTCTTTTCTGAAGTAGGTGAATTTTGTTTAGGTTAGTCACTGTGGTCGTGCCCCAGACGAGATGCGAGTAGTTAAGGTACGAACAAAATAATGATCTGTATATAACTTTCTTAACGAAAGTTATATACAGATCATTGATAGTCGTCAGAAATCTGAGTATCGATAGTAAAAAACTGTCAATAGAACTATCGATAGTCGACTATCGAAGAACTATCGATAGTACTATCGATAGTCGACTATCAAAAAACTATCGATAGTACTATCGATAGTCGACTATCGAAAAACTATCGATAGTACGATCGGTAGTCGACTATCGAAAAACTATCGATAGTCGACTATCGAAAAACTATCGAGAGTACTATCGATAGTCGACTATCAGAAAACTATCGATAGTACTATCGATAGTCGACTATCGAAAAACTATCGATAGTACGATCGGTAGTCGACTATCGAAAAACTATCGATAGTCGACTATCGAAAAACTATCGAGAGTACTATCGATAGTCGACTATCAGAAAACTATCGATAGTACTATCGATAGTCGACTATCGAAAAACTATCGATAGTCGACTATCGATAGTTCTGCGACACTATCGATAGTTTTGGAAAACTATCGATACTATCGATAGTCAATTTATCGATAGTTTTGCATCACTAGCAGAGAGGCAACGTTGCTGACGTCATGCGCTACGCTCGATCGGAGAAGTAAAAACAAGCAAAAGGGGGCCACGGAGATGACGTTTAGCTCAATGTTGGCTCCGCCCATGCCGTAGCCTTGACTGCGCTGTTGGTTGCGCCTGAATTCGCCCGCTCGAGTCAGCCGATTTCGGCAACTTGGCGAGTTGCAAAGTTTGCCGGACCGTTTAAGAAACATTTAGACAGAACTGCGTCGTAATATTTGGCGTCTGGTCTTCCTAGGCGATGCTGAAGAGGACTGCATTGTTTTTTTCAAAACCAAAAATGAAGCGGAGTTGCCCTCTAAATTGTAAAAAAAAAAAAAACGAAAAAAATTTAGTTTGGAGTTATTGAAATTTAGTGCTACATGATGATCATGTAGCAATTACCCTCGGTGTTCACTTCACAAAGCGCATAAAATGCGCAATCCGATAACGTCGAACGCGAAATAAGACCACTTCTGTGGGCGCTCCATTGTCTTCGTTATAGAGAGAGTTAGAAATGCAGTGCCTACACGCTACCTGCCTTTTCACAAAAAAAGGTAAATTTGAGCCCCTCAAAACTTACTTAATTTCTTAAAAAAAAGAAGACAAAAAAAGAAACTGGTGCGTGTAGCGTAAACTGATAGCAGTTCCATGCTTTACGACGGCGAACTGTTAAACCAAGTAAAAATTGGGTTCGTGCTCCTTTTACGCACATATATATATTCGACCCTTCGAGCTTTCAGATTTCAGAAGTTTTCTGCCATTAGGTTTCGTCACCTTTTTTTTTTTTTTTTTTCAGAATCAACGAGGCGGTTAGGAACGACAAGTACTTCCAGGAGCACCACTGCATAAGAGGAGAGAAGATGTTCAAACCCACGCACAGGTTGTGCTATCTGTGGCACAGTACCCGAAGGAGTTACTGAATGCGCTTCCACCTTTCTCAGTGCCGCGGTGAAGGCTTCGCAGGTTGCAATAAACGAACTCCACATGCTCCCTGAACCGGCTCCTCAGTACTTATACATTCTGTTGGCGAAATGCGCAACCAAAAGCGTCGCTGTCATCGGCCTTCCAAGATTGGTGAAACGCGATCACTATGACCTTTTGAGTATAGGCGGTATTCACAGGACGCCATATTGTTGGACGTTGTTTAAAGCGAATGTGCAGAAATTAACTTCGTTCACCTTATGTTGTACCGCAGCGAAGGCTAGAAGGGCGAGCTCATACCAGTTGGCCGCCGTTCTTAAGTCACGAGAGCTTGTGTCGCCGAGATGTGCCCCAGAGCCAGTGTTGGGAAGTACTTCAAGTACATTTTACTCAAAGTATTACTTCAAGTAGGTTTAGGAAACTTGTACTTTACTTGAAGTACATTCTCTGAGTATGTACTTGTACTTTACCTAGAGTATAATTTTCTGGTACTTCCTGAGAAACGTACAATTCTTGACTTCAAAGTACATTCCCCAAATTTAGTCTTGTTAAATTTGTATCACGAAATGATGCTTTGTCAACTCCAAGGAAATACTGGGAGGGATATTCTATCTCACCAGAGACGTGAGCAGACGACGCATCGCTCCGCTTGTTCTGAGGGCGGCTTTCCTGTAGCTTGTTGAACTCTCGCTACTTCTCGGTCGGTCAGCGCAAGCGAGGAGGTTTAAAATATTATGAGAGCAAAATTAATCATAATCTAGCACCTGAAAATGTGGTGCGAAACAATTAAACTTTCAGGTCGAAGAAAAAGACAACAGAGAGAACTTCACAATGTTTTGAGACATTCTCTTTTGTCTTTTTCTTCGACGTGAAAGTTCCTTAATTTTTCGCACCCCAATCTCAGGTGTCACATTATAATTAATTATCACCAACTCGCTTTCAAACTCACTGATTTTTTATTAAAGAGAGGACACTCCTCTATGAGAGGATTGCTTGCGGAAGCTACAGGGCTGACGTCATGCTCTCTCCCAGTACATTTAAACCCCTTGGGTGCAACAATCTAGTGCAAGCGGCGCCAAATTCAGAAGAGGGACTTCTGAATTTGGCTCCATTCCTGAAAATAACTACTCTGTGGCCACTTGACTTTATCAAATATTCGCCGCTATTTTTTTGAAAATAGGTCATGCACCCCCGATTACCCCTCGGCAATGCATATTACTTAAAATGTCCCTGTATAGGGGATTATAGGACATCATGAAAGATTGTGTTAAAATACTTGTACTTTACTTTTAAATTACATGTGTTTATAATACTTACTTCAAGTACATTGCACCCGGTGTGCTTACTACTTTACTTAAAGTACATCACGTCTCATTTACTTTGTACTTTACTTAAAGTACCTTTTAGATGTACTTTATCCACACTGCCCAGAGCAAGGAGCTCGCGCTTGTAGCCTTTCCTGCCAGAGCCGTTTATACTGAGAGAGTTTGGCCAATGGGCGGAGCTTGTTGCCCGCTAGAACTAGCGGATTTCGCGATAACACAAAATGGCGTTACTTCTTTCTCTTCTTTATTCCTGAGAAATCGCATAGAGTTCCTATGAGTCAGAGCCACAAAATGGCGGACGGAATTAGTCATCCCCCGGTTGTCAGACTACGCTGCCGTGGTTGCCAGACTGTCAAAATATCCTTAAAAAGGCCGAACTCTCTCAGTATAAACGGCTCTGTTTCCTGCGGTACATCATAAGGTGAAACAGAGTATAGACGATTGTAAGCAGGGCATCTGGCCGCCGCCATGTCTCTGCACGTGAGGGCAAGCACATGCAATTGCAAGCCTGCGAAGGCAATGTTCACGCGCACGCTTCGCGTGCCGGTGCCCATGGGGCACCA
The DNA here is from genome assembly GCA_037355805.1 of Ixodes ricinus. Taxonomy (NCBI): domain Eukaryota; kingdom Metazoa; phylum Arthropoda; class Arachnida; order Ixodida; family Ixodidae; genus Ixodes; species Ixodes ricinus. The sequence continues at coordinate 63,615 of JAZHYW010009579.1, forward strand.
GTCGGAACGTTCAGCTTACAGCTCCCTTTTATTGTCTTCTAAGAACAACGATTCTGATTGTGCACTGGATGCTGAACGCGCATGCTTGTGCACTCCTCGCAAACGGTGCAGCCAAAGCTATGGATATCCGTGCGCTCGCGGACCTTGAGCGCCAATCAAAGCTGTGCTCGCGCGGTGTTCGCTGCTTCTGAAATACCAGAAACATGTTTTCATGCATCGTTCTGAGCGTGTGCTACGAACAACGTCCAACAAAATGGCGGCCCGTGAATACCCCCTGTAGACCAACACGCGGCCCTGACGTCACTCAGCTGCGGTGGCGCTGTCGACGGCACTGCGCATGCGCAGATGCTTCACGCGAATTCGGTTTCTGCGCACGCGCAGTGCCCACACCTTGTGTGGGCAAACGCGGGCTTGTTTGTAAACAGCGTGTCGGTCTATAGGATTATATCTCCTCTCATTGACGGAAACAAGAGCATAGTCAGACTCTCCACTTCGAGTGTGTTGATTAAGGAACGTGAGGACCAGGCTTCCACCTCGCTTTTTACGCGCCATTGAACTTGTCGCTCGTTACTAATAATCTCGGTCGTGACGTCAGTGATAGGAACCGTAACAGGGCGTCGCCAAACATCTCGTCGCCAATTGGCCGTGAGCGATCGAAAGCGTCGCAGTGGTCGACCTTCCACGATTGGTCGAATGTTGACTTTGACGTCAGCAAAGAATTTCTCATCGACGGAAATAAGAGTAATGTAAGAACTTCAATTTTGATGGTGTTGGTAAAGTTCCTTTGAGAGCGCAATGATCTCAAGCTTCCACCATGCTTATTTTAAACACCATTGTTCTTGTTAGAGAGGTTATTATGTCACGAGAGGGAACCATAGAGGGCGCCACCAAAACATCTCGCCGCCAATGGCTGTGTTCCAAATCTTACCCAAATGGATCCGAGTTACTCCGGCGGGTCATGTCACGTGACAACACAAATTGAAAAGCGCGGAACGCGGGTAAGTTTTGGAACGCCAATGTACCAAACCCTAACCCTGGAGTAGATCGAGTAAATTTTGGAACACGGCCAATAGCTACTGACGAGTATAAAACAGCTGGGTGTCTCCTCGTCAAATCGTTCAATGATGTTTCGGGTCAGTGTTAGTGCGGAACGGCGTTCCAAGGAACAGCTTTCCTGGAACGCGTTCATTTTAGGAGGAACGAAGGAACAACGCCGTTCCCTTTTTGCATCGATGGAACTGGAACGGGGACTCGTTACAATTTCACTGAAACGCAGCTTTCTCTTTTTTCGTCTAATGGGGTAATTTTTATTTTGTTTCTCAGAGGTACATTCTGAAAGTATAAAAACAATAACTTTAAAAAGAGCAAGATCTCGTTAACTTCTTGGTTACTAATCTTAGGGTTTATTTTGTGTGGTCCCCGCTTGATAACAGTCGGGTGCAGGAGAGCTAGTGGACATCGATCCTTTTTTCAGCGCCCGGAGACTGCGGGGTACAAAAAGTAAAACTTTTAGTCGAAGGAAAAGACAGAAAGAGGGACGTTTAAAACTCAGCTACTTTCTTTGCTTCCACGAGTCCTCGTACAGAAAGAAATCTAAGGTGGACTACAGCCATCACTCAACTTCCACAAAGAGACATAGAGTTGCAACAAAAAAACAGGCTACCAGACACCGAGCACGCCCTTGCATCCCGAACATTGGTCACTTAAGATACACAGAAATTAACCTTTATTCCTTCTCCCCTTGTCCCCTACCTTCAAAGTGAACAACGAATCCAACCTTCATGAAGAAGGGCTTGTAGTTTACAAGACTGAAGCTTCCAAAAACCCTACCCTCTTCTTCACTTGCTCGTCTTGCCGACATCAACATCGAGAAGCAACTGTTAAGTTTGAACAAGGAACTTTGTGAGATTGAAACGTGTGAGGCTGTTGTAAAACGCTCGTGCAATGTGGAGTAACAGTGCATTTGGCTCGTCTGAATCGCCCACCACAAACATGAATATGATTAAAAGCAGAGATTTTTAAAGGTGAATAATATCAACAAATGAAACCCTGCTTCCGCTTGTTTGTTGTTGCTTTTTCTCTAGTGCTCTTCCATCACGGCATTCAAAATCGTATGTTTCCATTTATAGGGATATAAATAAAAAAACTTTCCTCGATCTACCTAAATATGGTAAGCAGCAGAATACAAATTTAACGTATATGTGACGATACGTTCCATTTTTTTTAACTCTTACGAGACGGGCTCCTTTTTTCTCGTATGAAACTTGTAAGGAAAACGGGTTACAAAAATCAAAAGAATAAAAAAAAACTTTCGTTTCTTTTTTTTTTTTAGGAACGTGTACAACTTACTGCTTCCGGTAATAGGTTTTATACTTATCTATAAAAAAAACATGCGAGGTTTTACACTGGAGCACGCACGTATGCTAGGCTTTCCTACTTATTTAATAAAAAATTTACAACGGATACACAAAAATAAAAAAAATTAAATTATTTTTATAAAAAAAGCAACAACTACATAACACTTCAAGTAAACAGGTTTTTAGAGAGACGTTCACAAATTATTTATTAACAAAATGATATACATATATATATATATATATATATATATATATATATATATATATATATATATAATGACATCTTGGGGCTAAGTAGGCTGTAGGCGTATTTTTATAAAAGTAGAAGCCACCGAGGGTCAAACAAACTTGGAAGGTTTAATTCAACATGTATAAGTTACAGAAACCGCGACGTTTCGGAGGGGGACCCTCCTTCTTCAAGCGTGACATAAAAGTGAATAGGGTTACATGATGGCCGAGATTCTCACTCGGAGAGGGAGAGGAGAAAGCAGTACACGAGAAGGGAGGACAGAACGCACAACATAACAACACAAATGCCCCAAAAAGTGACGGCAACAGCAATTAGATTTGAAGTCAAGATTTACAACAGGCGGAACGATGAATGAAACACAACAGTGTCCCCAGCCCCGAAAAACCTCCCCCGACGACGAAACTGCGATCGCAGGGCCCCAAGGGCAAGAAGCCGCACGCGGCGGGCAGAGCGAGGCATCCGGGGCCGACCCCCGCCCGCCCCGCCTCAGGCGAGTCCCGCACACTTGCTCCCGTGCCCGTCCGACTCCGACACCGGACCAGAAGCGCCAAAGGGCGCCGCTCACAATACATCTGCCAGACAAAGAGCGAAAAGGGGGCAGAGAGGGGGGGGGGGGTAATTGGAAGGGGCGACAATTTGGCCGTTCACACGAGCTGTACACAACTCGGTCTCCCCGGGCTCTCCCCAATGCCACACTTGACCGCGTCAAATTTGTATATGAGATGACGGGCATGAAATTTTAAGAGAGAATGTAAAACAGGAGGACCAAAGAGGCGACCAACTCGTCGCAGAAAACAACTGTCCGGTATCGGTAAGCGCCAAGCCGCGCCGCACTGCCCCGAGGGGGCGCCGCGTCGTCGGCTGACAGAACCGGCGCTCCCAGAGATAAAGCGCGAGTCCCGCCGCAAACGGCCCAGACACCATCCGCGACAATAGGGCGCCACCATTACACTCGGAAGACGACCAAAAATCAATCGCAGTGTCAAATAAATCTTCGCACAACACATTCACAACAGCCGAACACAACTGGGTATCCCAGGACTTTCGTTAATTCCACATTTTACAGCATCAAACTTATAGATCAGGTGGGCTTCTTTCAGTTCGCGTTCTAGATTTGATTTAAAGCCAGATTGAAGCAGCGTAACAGAAAGTTTATCGAATGAGTGTTCTGGTAGTGTTAGATGTTTGGAAAGTGGAAGGCTGGGCACTTTGGTGGAGTGGGATCTATGATTATTAAACCTTTCATTGAATGCTCTCATGGTTTGTCCTACGTACTGCATCTTACACACCTGACACTCGAGAAGGTAAACGACATTCGGAGTGCAGCACCGGAGATCTCCGTAGATTTTCATGCTAAAGTTTGATTTCGTACTCCTGGCAGTATCAGTCGTCACCATGTGGGGGCACACCTTGCACTGAGGTTTCCCACATGGGCTGCACCCCGAAGACTGGGCGCGCGTTGTGCGCGAATGTACGAGGGTGTCTCTCAAATTTTTTGAACGTCGGTATACTACGCGGGGAGGTGATGGGATTATTTGTTTCAATCGTTGACTCTGTTCAATTATGTTGTAAATGTTTGCTCAGGACTTTGTTGACGTTGGGAGCGTTATTGTTATATGTCATGACCAGGTTGGTCTGCCGATGGTCACTAGTTACTTTGCCGTGATTGGTCAAAATATCTTCGCGGTCAAGTGCTCTGGCTTTATCAATGGCGTCTTCAATCACGCCAGCTGGATACCTTTGCTGTAAGAGCACCCCTCGGAGATCGGCGACATTTCGTTCAAATTCTTGTTTTTCTGAACAGATGCGTCGAAACCTGTGGGCCTGACTGTACGGAATGCTGTTTTTACAATGACGCGGATGAGAGCTGTGATAATGCAAGTATTTTTGAGAATCGGTGGGTTTTCGATAAAGCCTTGTTTGTAGCTTGTTCCCCTCCACGCTCAAGGTTACATCCAAGAAGTTTATTGACGTGCGAGAGTATTCATGCGTGAATTTGATGTTCGGATGTGCTCGGCTGAAGCGCTCAATAAAAATGAGCAGTTGATCTTTGGTGTGGGTCCAAATCAGAAAAATGTCATCGATAAACCTTTTGTAAAATATGGGTTTGAGGGGAGACGCTTCAAGAAACTGTGATTCAAGGGCGCCCATAAAAATGTTTGCGTAGTTTGGGGCCATTTTTGTACCCATAGCTGTGCCGCTGATTTGGATGTAATGGCTGTTATTGAATTCAAAACTGTTCAACTCCAGAACCAACCTGGTCAGTGTTGCCCCGAGAGAGAGTGAGAGGAGGGGCCCCCCAAGACAGGCGGCCCTCCGCCTCACGAACAGGTCGGAGCTCAAGGCGAATGCAGCCAAGCGTTCCGACCCGCGGCCGTTATCACAGCCATCGGGGAAGGGAGACCAAAGGAATCCCCACAATATATATATTATTTTGTTAATAAATAATTTGTGAACGTCTCTTTAAAAACCTGTTTACTTGAAGTGTTTTGTAGCTGTTGCTTTTTATAAAAATAACTTAATTTAAATTTTTTATTTTTTATATTTTATTTTTGTTATATATATATATATATATATATATATATATATATATATATATATATATATATATATATATATATATATATATATATACAACGGGCATGGTGGCGGGGGGCCGAAGGCGTGGGTATAACTGAGAGGCAAAGCAAAACCCTTGATGAAAACAGCAACAACGGGTGGTTTATTCTTCGACGTTTCGGCCGGAGTCCGGCCTCGTCACGAAGGCCGGACTCCGGCCGAAACGCCGAAGAATAAACCACCCGTTGTTGCTGTTTTCATCAAGGGTTTTGCTTTTTCCTCTCAGTTATATATATATATATATACAAAAATAAAATATAAAAATAAAAATATATATATAAATATATATAAATATATATATATAAATATATATAAATATATAAATATATAAATATATATAAATGCTTAGCCAATATTGTAGTTGTGTTATTAATGCAGAAACTCCAGATACACATATTCGTGTTTCATTGCGTTGCCGCCCAAGACACACACACACACACACACACACACACACACACACACACACACACACACACACACACACACACACACACACACACACACACACACACACACACACACACACATTTCCTGGCTTTTTGCTTACGAAACATCGCTTTTTTCATGCAAAGATAGTCCGGGTCAAATCTTGTTGATTTTTGTAAAATATATACTACATGAAAGGCATGTCCTTGGGAGAAACACCCTCCTGTATATCCTATGCATACCTGTACGTATACAGGGTGTCTCGCGAAACGCGGGCCAAATCTTTCCTGCAAGAAGTACGCATCCTACAAAAATACGCCCATCCCCATTATCACTTCCTACCTCCTATCCTCTTTTTCTCCCGGTCCCCGCAAGATGACGAACCAGACCAGACCCCTTATGGGTGACTAAACAATGCGTCTTGCATCCCTCTATCTGTTTATTTACTTCTTTTAATTTATAATAAAAGCAATATTTACACACACACACACAAATGAAAAACAAAAGACGAATGTAGTGTTGTTTTTTTGTCAAAGGGCTAATCTAAAATAATGAATGAGTTTAAGTAATTAACTTTGTAATTAATAACTTTTAAGGTATCATTCTAATTAGAAAAATGACGGCCATGATAAAATATTATGAAATCCACCCATATTCTAAAAGATATAAGGCTTGCGCAACATTTTATAGCGCCCCGAAAAAAAAGCACTCGTTTTAAGCTTGATAAAAAAAAGGAATAAAAAGGGGGGGGGGGGGGGGGGGTTAGGCGACAAATATGAAGCTAAGCTGGGCACAGCACGACTCTCTACACCCTACGGAGATCGGAGCCGACGTCGTGCGTCGAACCAACAGAAGGCCGTATCGCTCTTCCCGTGACGTCGCAAAGGAAGGCCATCGGGGGCGCGCGTCGAAGCGAAGGCAACGCGTGTGGATCGACCGTCGTAACGCGCTTTTAGTCACATACGCGTGTCTTGTTAGCTAAAATGAAAGCTGCACATAGCAACGGGTCTAGAAAACATTTTATTACACGGGCAAAACATTACACCGCTAAATAATCGGTACGAAATGGCACGAGGTATGCGTATAAGACGTCTATAGAAAAATGTGATTGTTTTAAGTCGAAAACATTGAGTCACGCAATTATTGCTGTAGGAATGCATAATTTATACAGAAATACTTCGACAAAATGGCGAGACACGCAGTGATTGGACACAGCAAAACAGATCACAGTTAAAAATCAGGTAGACGTAGTCAACGCGGACACGGCTAGACAAGTGTCACTTACGATCATGTAAGCGATGTTATCGCGTGCAGTCACTGAATTCTTGTATTATACCCCGGCCACATGGCAAAATTAATGTAATTTCGATCGAATGACATTATGGGGTCGACAAATCAGCTTGCGACGCTCGTATAATCACTCAAGACCGCGAGCTGATTAAATCCCATATCATTTAATGAAAATATATTAACTTTTCCGTGTGGCAGGGGTACTAAACTTACTATTTACATTCAACTAATTTACTTCTCCCTATGGGCTCGAGCTGCCTTAGAACAAAATATAACTTATTTTGTATACAATAATACTATTACCTTAATACAGTTAAGATTCTAGTATAAACACGGTAAAGGCAATAAAATAACGTTAGTATAAATAAACACATAAGCACAAACAACGCACTTTCAATAATCACACAAACTTGTTACTCACCTTCCAGTAAAAACTAGAATATTACCACGCATATTTACAAATGTCGACGCAATAGCACACGGATAACGACGAAGAACAAAATTCCATTCTATCACGAAATTATAAAAAAAAATCGACTGCAGCACTTTACTTGCGTCTTACATGACCAAGAAAGCCCGTAAATAAGTTGTTTCTCACCTGTCGATCGTATCCATACGTCCCACAATATCCGTCACGAAAACATTTGAACACGAACTCCAAGAAGTCTCTCTCTGTCGAGAAAGAGGTCTATCGATAATCGACCAGTGTCATCGTTGACTAGTTGCCACACATGTCACTCACAACCGTAGCAGGACTTGTTCCGCGAATCCACGTAAATGCCGTAGTATCAAGCGAACACAAAAAACTACCCAAGACTGCGGTGACGACAGAAAAACGACGGGAAGAAGGAAACAAGTCTCAAAAGAACCACACACGAGAGCACCGGCAGCAGGACGAAAAGGCTTAACGTTGTCGACCCATCTCTTGCTCGTGTGCGCTCCCTGCGGCGATGACTGGATTTTTTTTCGGTTCCCTTCCCTTCTGAAATGTCTCAGCGTTCCTTTTCAGACAGTCAGCAGCTCACACACAACGTAAATTTACCAGAATCGGAGCCCGTATGAGGGAAGAAAATGTCGCATCGGAGCCGGTTCATTCGAAAAGTGTGGGAGCTGCGGGACTGCACGTAGTCCCGCGGTTACGGGGATAATCATAAATATAAATTTGGTACTTTCAACCTTGGTAACGCGTTGTATATTACGTTTATATTATATATATAATAAATTGTACAAGACTGCGCTTTTAAAACGTATATTAATGTCGTATAAACGCGCACGAACACCACCGCGCCGCTCGACAAGAAACATTCTTTTTCACGCCGATACCAGATATTTTCTCACGTAGTTGCGCCATGGCCTTCCTTCTCCGACATTGTGACGTAACCACTCGGAGCGCTACGGCCTTATTTCTAGGATGTGTTGGTCAAACCCCCTATAACAAAGACAAGCTATCTCAATTTGAGTGAAGGCTTGTTGTCGTTTTTTCCTTCGGGAGGTTATATGTAGAGTTCTACGTTTTCTGGTTTTCAAAAGTCGGGGGGGGGGGGGGGGGGCAAAAATTGGGCGCTATTTTTCAGGCTGATAATCGGGGAGAAATCCGGTCTTTTTGAAGCCATTAGGAAATTAGGTTTCCTCGAGTCTATTTATGAAGGGCAAGTACCTGAAATGTGTTATTTAAACGAAGAAAAGTCAACAAAGTGTATGATATAGCAATGGTGCTCGATCTTACAGTATATTTCCGCCTTCTTACTTATTCTGAAGCGAATATATGCAGAGGTAACGCAAACCGAAGAAGTTTGTTACCATGATAAAACGAATGACCGAGGAAGCAGTTCTGAAACAGATCCAAAATTGCTCTTATTTTCTATAAATTCAGTTGATTTTCAAGACTGGTATTCGGGGAGAAATCGGGTTTAACCCAATATCTCCCCGAATACTGGGAAAAAATAAAACCGGGTGGTTTCATTTGAAATCGAACACGCTTGTCGGGGTGGGTCTTTCGATTTTTTCTGAAAAAATATATGTAATTGCCCCATTTCTGGAAAGAACAAAACCGCTTTTCAAAATTTTTAAAAACATATTTCGCTTCACGAAAACATTATTGAGTGGAGCAGGGTGAAAATCGGTTTTTTACTCCGTGATTTTTCTACCCAGTTCTGTACGCTGGTAGAAATACGGGAAGCATACAAAACTCACAGTAATTTTTTGTGCTCTTGTATGTTATTTCGACTATTTTTTAGTTGAAAGGAAAATAATTTTGTATTTTTGTTTATTGAGATAAAAAATGCCAAACATCGTCTCTTTGACAATCCGGTGACATCTTCAGAGCCTTGTAACTCATGAGTTATTATATTTGTCGCTTACCAAATACTATGCGGGTGTAGCCCTATACATGGGCTATCGAAGGGCATAAGTTTATTTTATTTTATTTTCACTGAAATTTTTATATAAAATTTGAAATATCGTCGAAAATGAAATTTACCGATATTTTGAACCCACTTTATTAAAAAAGGCCATTTTTTATTTCGTTCAATTTTTTTATTATTGCTGCCGATCATATGAACTTTCAATTGGCTTGATGCGATTTCCCCCTTTTTTGTTGTATCTTCTCTAGAAGTGATCAAAATCACTCCCACGTGACAATGCGGTGACAACTTCAGAGCCTTGTAACTCATGAGTTATTTTATTTGTCGCTTACCAAATACTATGCGGGTGTAGCCCTATACATGGAATATCGACGGGCATAAGTTTAGTTTATTTTATTTTCACAAAATATTTTATATAAAATGTGAAATATCGTCGAAAATGAAATTAACCGATATTTTGAACCCACTTTATTGAAAAAGGCCATTTTTTATTTCTTTCAATTTTTTTTAATTATTGCTGCCGATCATTTGAATTTCAATTGGCTCGATGGGATTTCCCCCTTTTTTGTTGTATCTTCTCTAGAAGTGATCGAAATCGCTCCCGCTTTCTCAGAACGGCCAAACGCAGTTTCCGCAGGTCGGCTTCGCTGCAAAGACGATACTGCTTATTTGTGTGTTCAAATGCAGCGGGTAAATTCATTTTGATTGAGTACACTCGTGCTTGGCTACATATTGTTTATTTCTTAATTTTTAATGATGGCAACTGAAATTCCTTAGTCCGATCGTTAGCGGTACAGCGGATGTTCCATTACCTTTATTTATTCCCAAACCAAAGCAATATGTGCCTAGCCAAAGCAAATCTACCGTAGCCAATTAAAATAAAATCGTCAAATCGCTTTTCTATATTCCAGAAGGCTGTACAATCTTTGCATTAAGCTCGGTGCGACAAAGTGGAGAAACTAAAAGTCTACAGAGACATTAAGTGACTGCTTTCGCTGCCTTCTGTGCATGTGGGAATCGTTGCTTCTTGGCATCAGAGATATCGATCAGTCTTGAACAAAACCAAACACTTTTATTTTTAACTGCACACACTCGTTCAAACAGAAGGGCCACCGTCTCGGGTTCACCGCTCGCTCGCTTTGGCTCCAGTTTTCGTTCTGTCCGTCTCGACTTACCACGCTGTTGAACTTCTCGGCTGCATCCGACCGCTGCGGTACAAAGTTCAGCTCGCCTCCCGCGCTCGATCGTCTAAGCAGAGGCAAGCCGATGCCGTTGTCAGAAAGTTCCAATATTGCGTTGCTCGTGAAGTGGACTATTTAAAGCACAACAAAATATTGTTTTACACGTGCATCCTAAATATATTAGCGTTAATTAATAAAAGTGTCTATTTATCGCCAATTGGTGTTTGTGTTCTGTAAAACATTGTCTTCGGTTCATGTAAACTCTGTCCGTTTTGCTCACTTTTGTTCTGCAAACTGCTTTTCCTTCTAAAAGAGGGGCATGTGATATTACATATTTTTGATATACACGCTGAGAATAAAGAACAGGCAATTACATGGTTATTTGAACGCACGCGACAAGACACATCATGGATTGGCGCCCGTGCCGGATGCTTCCTGGGTGTAACGGAGATGGGTCTATAGCGCGAAGGGCCGGGCGTGCTGTACGTGCCTTACAAGCTGTGTATAGCACAAACAGATATATGACCCCGGTCTGGCTACATGAAGGGCTCGTTCCGCTTTCTCCGCCCTTTGTGCCCTGGCTTTATACATCGGATAATGGAACATCCGCTGCACCGCTAACTATCAGACTAAAGAATGTCAGTTGCCATTATTAAAAATTTAGAAAATACAATATGCAGCCAAGCACGAGTGTTCTCAATCAAAATGAATTTACCCGCTGCATTTGAACACACAATAAGCAGTTTAGTCTTTGCAGCGAAGCCGACCTGCGGAAACTGCGTTTGGCCGTTATGAGAAAGCGGGAGCGATTTCGATCATTTCTAGAGAAGATACAACAAAAAGGGGAAATCCCATCAAGCCAATTGAAAGTTCATATTATCGGCAGCAATAATAAAAAAAATTGAAAGAAATAAAAAATGGCCTTTTTCGATAAAGTGGGTTCAAAATATCGGTTAATTTCATTTTCGACGATATTTCATATTTTATATAAACAATTCTGTGAATATAAAATAAAATAAACTTATGCCCGTCGATATTCCATGTATAGGGCTACACCCGCATAGTATTTGGTAAGCGACAAATAAAATAACTCATGAGTTACAAGGCTCTGAAGTTGTCACCGCATTGTCACGTGGGAGTGATTTTGATCACTTCTAGAGAAGATACAACAAAAAAGGGGAAATCGCATCAAGCCAATTGAAAGTTCATATGATCGGCAGCAATAATAAAAAAATTGAACGAAATAAAAAATGGCCTTTTTTAATAAAGTGGGTTCAAAATATCGGTAAATTTCATTTTCGACGATATTTCAAATTTTATATAAAAATTTCAGTGAAAATAAAATAAACTAAACTTATGCCCGTCGATAGCCCATGTATAGGGCTACACCCGCATAGTATTTGGTAAGCGACAAATATAATAACTCATGAGTTACAAGGCTCTGAAGATGTCACCGGATTGTCAAAGAGACGATGTTTGGCATTTTTTATCTCAATAAACAAAAATACAAAATTATTTTCCTTTCAACTAAAAAATAGTCGAAATAACATACAAGAGCACAAAAAATTACTGTGAGTTTTGTATGCTTCCCGTATTTATACCAGCGTACAGAACTGGGTAGAAAAATCACGGAGTAAAAAACCGATTTTCACCCTGCTCCACTCAATAATTTTTCGTGAAGCGAAATATTTTTTTAAAAATTTTGAAAAGCGGTTTTGTTCTTTCCAGAAATGTGGCAATTACATATATCTTTTCAAAAAAAATCGAAAGACCCACCCCGACAAGCGTGTTCGATTTAATATAGCATATAACAGTTAAATCCTGAGTACCTCAGGGAACCGTGCTGGGTTCATTGTTATTTCTCATCTACGTTAATGATTTACCTTCCCTAATTAAGTCTTCAATTAGATTATATGCTGATGACTGTGTTGTGTATTCTAAAATATCCGATCCTTCTGAGTGTGCGCAACTCCAAGTTGATTTACACGCTATCGAATCTTGGTGTGAAAGGTGGCAGATGCAAATAAACGTAAATAAAACTAAACAAATGACTTTCACTACTAAACGTAACACAATTGACTTTCAATACTACCTTTCCGGTAATAGGATCGAAAATGTATCAACTTATAAGTACCTCGGGGTTTACTTAAAGGGACAATGAAGGCGATTTAATTTAATTTGTTTAAATTGTGTTTTTAGGCTTCTTGGGAACCTGGCATACTGCCTAAATTTTTATAGACATTTGTGACGCATATTTCTATACCTACGAAAGAACTGAAGAAACCGAAACTCAACTATCTGCGTTTCTCGTTTTTGGGCCTCCGAAAACGGAGGTGACGTACGGAGTGACGTCACATGTGAATTGTCGGTACCGGTAGCATTTAGGGCGTCGAGACTCTGGTTACCGCGGTGGGTTATAGCAGCGCGGTGGCGCGGTCGTTTCGCCGAATTTGTCAACATGGACGGCAATGCCGCTCTCGCGAGCGAGTTCGAGCTTCCGTTCGGTAACCGAACACCAACGGAACGGGAGTACGTGCGTGGCGGCCTCTGCTATCACCCGACGGAGACCGCACAGCCGGCAACGAGCGGCCCGCATGCCGAAGGACGGACGCCGGGGAGATGCCGAGGGAGAGCGGCAGCGATCTGGCCGTTCTGGCCGTCACAAGCGGCGCGTCAGCGACCAATCGCTGACGCGCGACGTCGCAAACGGCGCGCGTCAGCCCGTTTGGCGGGGCCAAGGCGCGCGACGTCACAAACGGCGCGACGCGCCGTTTGTGACGTCGCGCGTCTTGGCCCCGCATCGGTCACGCGAGCTCCGCTTCTCCTGGCTTCTCCCGCAACTCTCGGGGCGTCGCCCCAGTCGATCCCGGTGCAATTATTACCGCGACTGTTTTATTGATTTGCGCGGCACACAAGCGCCGGTTTCGGCTGAAATTTGGGCAACGTGGCCTGAGACGTGCCTGGAACCCAGTTCAATCGCCAAAAAGATGTCCTAAATTGCCTTCATTGTCCCTTTAAAGGGACAATGAAGGCGATTTAATTTAATTTGTTTAAATTGTGTTTTTAGGCTTCTTGGGAACCTGGCATACTGCCTAAATTTTTATAGACATTTGTGACGCATATTTCTATACCTACGAAAGAACTGAAGAAACCGAAACTCAACTATCTGCGTTTCTCGTTTTTGGGCCTCCGAAAACGGAGGTGACGTACGGAGTGACGTCACATGTGAATTGTCGGTACCGGTAGCATTTAGGGCGTCGAGACTCTGGTTACCGCGGTGGGTTATAGCAGCGCGGTGGCGCGGTCGTTTCGCCGAATTTGTCAACATGGACGGCAATGCCGCTCTCGCGAGCGAGTTCGAGCTTCCGTTCGGTAACCGAACACCAACGGAACGGGAGTACGTGCGTGGCGGCCTCTGCTATCACCCGACGGAGACCGCACAGCCGGCAACGAGCGGCCCGCATGCCGAAGGACGGACGCCGGGGAGATGCCGAGGGAGAGCGGCAGCGATCTGGCCGTTCTGGCCGTCACAAGCGGCGCGTCAGCGACCAATCGCTGACGCGCGACGTCGCAAACGGCGCGCGTCAGCCCGTTTGGCGGGCCAAGGCGCGCGACGTCACAAACGGCGCGACGCGCCGTTTGTGACGTCGCGCGTCTTGGCCCCGCATCGGTCACGCGAGCTCCGCTTCTCCTGGCTTCTCCCGCAACTCTCGGGGCGTCGCCCCAGTCGATCCCGGTGCAATTATTACCGCGACTGTTTTATTGATTTGCGCGGCACACAAGCGCCGGTTTCGGCTGAAATTTGGGCAACGTGGCCTGAGACGTGCCTGGAACCCAGTTCAATCGCCAAAAAGATGTCCTAAATTGCCTTCATTGTCCCTTAACAGCCGTCTTCCATGGGAATGCCATATAACTAACATTGTTCGTAAAGCTAACCAGACACTTGGCTTTTGCGACGCAACCTTTTTCTTGCCTCTAAAGAAACTAAGCTTTTAGCATACACCTCACTTGTTCGTCCCCAGCTGGAGTATGCCTCATCGGTTTGGAATCCCCATCAGTTATTTTTAGAAGAGATGTTAGAGGCCGTCCAAAACAGAGCGGTACGGTTTATTCATAGAAATTATAATTTCACGGCTAGTGTCAGTAATCTTAAAACTCAACTTGGCCTCCCCTCTCTTAAAACACGTAGGACGATATCCGCCTTAACCATTCTACATAAATTTTACTATCATCTTCCTTTGCAGAGATCTTTATACTGCATCCCTGCACCTCACACCTCCCGTCGCTTAGATAACTCCTGCAAGCTTCTTTTATCCATTCCTAGGACAAATATATTTAAATTTTCACCTCTGCAGCTTTCTATTAACAATTGGAATAAATTACCAGACTCAATAGTAACAATATCGGATATCGCAAAATTTAGAGAAGCACTTGCCACCTTTTACGGCCTGTAGCCCACTTGTGTTTCATCTTTTGTTCGTTTTTTCTCCCTTTTTGTTTGTATTGTGTACCTGAATTGTACAAAGACTGCCTGCCCCCCTTATGTAAAGCCCCACGTGGGCATTTAAGGGATTAATAAATGAAATAAAATGAAAACCACCCAACCATAAAAAAAAAAAACTTCGGGGTTCAATATTTGGGTAATATCGGGTTTTACCCGAAAACGAAGAACCCTAGTTAAATGTTACTTAATGTTTTGCCACCACAAATTACTTCAAAATACTGGAAACGATTAAACAATGTAAAAAAGAAGGTGTTTTGTTTTGTTTTTATTGACGTGCAATTTTGCTATAGAGATAAATCAGTCACGTGTCTGCATTAATAACACAGTTACAATAACGGCTAAGCATGTATTTTTATATATTCATAAAGTGCATTTAAAGATGCTCATTAAGATTCATGTTTGGCCATTTTATACGAAGTAGTGTTTTGACAAATAATTTTGGAATGTGTCTTTAAAACGTGTTTACTTGACGAGCTTCGTAGCTTTTTTGGCATAAAAATGTTTTATAGTAATCTCATATTTTGGGTACATGTTGCAAATCTTTCATAGAATAAGTAGAAAAAACTATTACCACAAGTATGCTTGGGTGTGAAATTGACGGCTGTGCAAATTTACCATATCACCACGCCTCGAGCTTCGAAATTTCATATCTCCGGAAGCAAATTAGTTACAACATTCAGATATAGCTGAACGCTTCTCCCAAACACATGGCTTTCACATATATTTTTCTACATAGCAATAAAGAACATGACCCGGATTATAATTGAACGAGCGGACGTGGGAACAGCGAGTTCAAGCAGGAGGAACGGGAATGATAAAGTCCTGCAGTGCACGTGCTCTGTCTGAAGTGTAGCTTTAGAAACACCTTGTCAGTTGCAATTCAGTGGAATCACTGACCTTGGAGGACAGTGGCAGATGATCGAACCTTTCAGATATTTTTACCAATCCCCTTTTTGGGTAAGTACCAAGAAGCCGGTCGGAAATAACAATTACTTCGAGGCAAGGGGCATCGATGGCCGAGCATGTTTCGAGTGAGTGTGTCAATGTACCGCATCTCGGAGCACGTGTAGCAAAAACTCGCGCCGCAGGACCCCATGATTGTGGGTTCATTCAACACTGCCCGTTTCGATCTGGATGAGAAGTGGTCACTGGCTAAATTTCTCATCTACAGCGTAAACCAGTGTCGCCGCACCTCAAAGGCAGACCGACATCACGCTGTACAAACACGAACGCCAAATTTGGTTTGGTTGATCTTGATAAGCATAATACCGGCGCGCACTCGTGTACGGCGTTTTAGTAGACCGTGTTTGCCCCTCCGCTAAGCCCCTCCGCTACCCGGAACTCTACAGCCAAGGCCATCGGCACGCAGACGCAGTGGCGGTTTCTTCGTTGCGGAGGGCTTAGCGGAGGGAGAGACACGGTCTACTAAAACTCCCTATTGCTGCGTGAATTGGGGAATTGTATACGGTAGACCGTTTCTGCAGCCTGCTAAGCACCGGATAGCGCTCCGTAATCCGCCACAAGACCTTGATCTATGCAGACAAAGCTGGCGGCGCGCATACGCGCAGCTGCGGCGTTTTTCTCGCGGATACCGTAGCGGAGGAGAAAAACGGTCTACTGCAATTCCCTAATATTTCTCACCGGACGCTCATTGGGGTGAGTAAGTTCCCGCTCTCTAAACAAATTCACAACACAGACTACTGTAGAGTGCCGAAATTGCGCTGCAAAATGAATGCTGCAAACTGAAAAACTTTAGTGAAGTTCGATT
Source organism: Ixodes ricinus (assembly GCA_037355805.1). NCBI lineage: Eukaryota > Metazoa > Arthropoda > Arachnida > Ixodida > Ixodidae > Ixodes > Ixodes ricinus. Next base: position 80,373 of record JAZHYW010009579.1, read on the forward strand.
TTATTCCATTTTCTATTTTATTACCTTTTTAAAGACCCCCGGATGGGTATTACATAACCGGTGGGTACATAAATAGGGGTATATGCATACATTCCAAACGATCTTGAAGCCACACATGTGCTGTTACATTTCCCATGAATGTTGATGGGCAGGTGATTCCAGCAGTGTAGTGAGAAAGGCCGTTCCAGTCAAGAGCTGCTCGGGGGAACCATGAAACAGAAAAAATGCGCTTGCGATATGCGTGCTGGAGGTAAGATATAAGGTGGATAACGCAACGGCAAATTAAAAAAAAAATAACCTAACAGACAGAGGTTGGTGATGCGGCGACGACTGGAAAGAGGCGGGAGCCAGGATTCAGCTTTTAAGGATTATGTGCTGATATTGTAGGAATATGAAGACGGAATGAACCGAGGAGCGCGATTTTGGACAGCTTCGAGTGCGTTGATTAGATATCTTTGTGGACTACAGATTGCGGACACACAATCTATCTTTGATCGGATAAGCGATTTTTAGGCGAGTAATTTTACATGTTGCGGGGAGAGGTGGAAATGACGCTTCAGAAATCCCAGCGATTTGTTACCGAATGAGGTGGTATTAGTAATATGCTTGTACCAGGATAAATCGCTGCAAAGGGTGAAACCAAGGTATTTATATGATTCTAGTAATTCCACGGGGGTATGAGCGATGGTATAGAGGGAATAAAAGGGGGTTACGGCGGTTGTGGAAAGATATAGTTTGCATTTACTGATATTAAGTGTCATGTGCCAATGGTTGAACCATTCCTGAACATTGTTGAGGTCATCTTGTAGAGCTTGTTGGTCTGAAACGTTGGTGACTGAGCGGGAAATTGTGCAGTCGTCGGCAAACACCCGGATATGAGAGGAGACATCAAGTGGTAACTCATAGATGTATATGAGGAACATAAGGGGACCGAGGACCCATCCTCGTGGTTGGCCTGATTATACTGGAAGGCAGTGGCGTAGCCAGGATTTTATTTCGGGGGAGGGGGGGGGGGGAGGGGGTCCAGTAGCATGAACCCTCCACCCCCTCCCGTAAATGGCGAAGCAGGGTGAGCTCGGCGGTACGGACGCTCACGCAAAAATTAGCGCGGGGCTGTTAATATAAAAACGGGTAAAGCTGCACTGTTATTTTTGAAAACGGAGCAGGCTTCATTTACAGGAATACGGCGTGGTGGCTCACTGTTCTGCTGTCGTCGTAGTTGCGAACAATAAACGCTTCCTCACAGCACACAACTCTCCCGCTTTTAAATGTAGCACTGTATTACCAACGCGTGAAGGCCAGACGGAACACAAGGATAGCTATACACCAGTGATGGGTAAAGTACACCTAAAGGGTACTTCAAGTAAAGTACAAAGTAAATGAGACGTGATGTACTTCAAGTAAAGTAGTAAGTACACTGGGTGCAATGTACTTGAAGTAAAGTACTATAAATACAATGTACTTTCAAAGTAAAGTACAAGTATTTTAACACAATCGTTCATGATGCCCTTTAATTCCCCTATACAGTGATTTTTTAACTGGTATGCATTGCCCAGGGGTAATCAGGGCTGCATGACCTATTTTCAAAAACAGCGGCGAATATTTGATAAAGTAGCCACAGAGTAGTTATTTTCAGGAATTGAGCCAAATTCCTGAAAATCACTGTATAGTGATTTTCCTGCACTGGATTGTTGCACCCAAGGGGGTTAAATGTACTAGGAGAGAGCATGACGTCAGCCCTGTAGCTTCCGCAAGCAATCCTCTCATAGAAAAGTGTCCTCTCCTTAATGAAAAAAAAAAAACAGTGAGTGTGCAAGCGAGCTGGTGATAATTAATCATAATGTGACACCTGAGATTGGGGTGCGAAAAAATTAAGGAACTTTCAAGTCGAAGGAAAAGACAAAAGAGAATGTCTCAAAACATTGTGACGTTCTCCTCTGTTGTCTTTTTCTTCGACTTGAAAGTTTAATTTTTCCGCACCACAGTCTCAGGTGCTACATTATGATTAATTTTGCTCTCCTAATATTTTAAACCTCCTCCCTTGCGCTGATCGACCGAGAAGTAGCGAGAGTTCAAAAAGCTACGGGAAAGCCGCCCCCAGAACAAACGGAGCGATGCGTCGTCTGCTCACGTTTCTGGTAAAAGTAGAATATCCCTCCCAGTATTTCTTCGGAGTTGACAAAGCATCATTTCGTGATACAAATTTAACAAAACCAAATTTGGGGAATGTACTTTGAAGTCGGGAATTGTACTTTCCTCGGAAAGTACCAGAAAAAAATACTTTAAGTAAAGTACAAGTACATACTCAGAGAATGTACTTCAAGTAAGGTACAAGTTTCCTAAACCTACTTGAAGTAGTACTTTAAGTACAATGTACTTCAAGAGTACTTCCCAACACGGCTATACACCAGTGTCTGCTCTGTTCCATGGGCGCCACCATGTCTGTTTATGCTGACGCAATGACACGGTAAAAAAAGGGGGGGGGGCAGTGCTTCTTGCGAGGCTTCGTTTTTTGTAGAAACTTTCGCACATATTGTAGTGAAAGAACGTCGGCAAGGCATAGTCACGAAGCTCCAAGAACAACACCAATGCCAAGAGCGCTGTAAAGAGCAAAAACCTTGTTTTATGCGACAACCCCTCTCTTCACAAGCGCCTGCGCTTGAGATTACTGTTTCACATTTTTATCGCTAGGGGGCTAGGATTTCGGACACTGGTCTATAGGCAACCTGCAATGCTGTTTGGTTCGGCGCTTGCCGCTATCTAGGGACTGAGGCAAGAAACATTGGGTATGCCTGGCAGTGGCAGCTGCATTGTTCAAACGTGAGCTATTTCCGTGGTGGCGCCGTTATAGCCTAGTGTCTGAAGCAAGAAATACTGGGTAGGCCAGGAAGCCGTAATCTCATAACATGCAAGTACGGCGGAAGCTGCGGCCTGGCGGGCCAGTCGGAACGTGACTACGTATCACCGGAGTACGCTTTACTGGCGAAGAAGTATCAAGATTTTTTCTGCGTCATGCTCCAACATGCGTGATTTGCGCTCGTATACGCAGCAAATATCGAAGCCGTCGGCACGCAATGGAGGGCTTATCGTTCACCCTTTGCCAAGTCACACCGAGGCAGGGTATAACCTTGAGCTCTTACTCTACTGGCGCCACCTGGCTGTTACCGGCAGGCTACACTGTCACAAAAAAATTAAGTAGCAAAAAAGAAAAAGAAAAAAAGAACACCTTGTTAAAGAAATTTTGACGCTGCAAAGTTAGAGCAACCGTCCTCGCACAAACATTAGGGGCCCATATAGGGCGAGGGTAATTCTGAACGATCACAAAACCAATCTATTATCTATTAAAGGTTTGACAAATTCGTGCTACAGAACAAGATGCCGAAAGAAAGAGTCTTATTTTTGCTAAGCCGCTTTATCTTGCAGTGTCAAAATTTCTTTAACAAGGTGTTCTTTTTTTCTTTTTCTTTTTTGCTACTTAATTTTTATGACAGTGTAGCCTGCCGGTAACAGCCAGGTGGCGCCAGTAGAGTAAGGGCTCAAGGTTATACCCTGCCTCGGTGTGACTTGGCAAAGGGTGAACGATAAGCCCGCCATGGTGCGTGGCGACGGCTTTGATATCCGCTGCGTATACAAGCGCAACGCACACATATTGAGCGTGACGCACGAAAAGCCTGATACTACTTCGCAGCAAAGCGCACTCCGGTGATACGTAGTCACGTTCCGATTGGCCCGCCAGGCCGCAGCTTCCGCCGTACTTGCATGTTATGCGATCACGGCTTCCGGCCTACCCAGTATTTCTTGCTTCTAGACACTAGGCTATAGCGGCGCCACCAGAGCAATATAGCTCACGTTTGAACAATGCAGGCTGCCACCCCAGGCAGGTACGTAGCCAGGGGGAGTTGGAGGGGGGCCTGCGGGCCCCCCCCCCCCGAAATCTTTCCATTTTTCTGTAACCTCCTTCCCCTTTCCCTCATAGCGGCATTTGTCGCGGGCGCCCGGCCCCCCCCCCCCCCCGGAACAAAAATCCCGGCTACGCGCCCGCCCTCAGCCCAGGCCCACGTTTCTTGCTTCAGTCGCCAGATAGCGCTGCCAAACCAAACAGTATTGCAGGCTGCCTATAGACCCGCGTCCGAAATCCCAGCCCCCAGCGATAAAAATGTGAAACGAGTAACTCTCAAGCGCAGGCGCTTGTGAAGAAGAGGGCTGTCGCATAAAGCAAGGTTTCTGCTCTTTACAGCGCTCTTGGCATCGGTGTTGTTCTTGGAGCTTCGTGACTATGCCCTTTACAGCGACGTTCTTTGGCACTACGCTATGTGCGAATGTTTCTACGAAAAACGGAGCCTCGCAAGAAGCTTGTCCGCCCCCTTTCTTGTACCGTGTCAGTGATCGTCAGCATAAACAGTTACATGGCGGCGCCCGTGCTACAGAGCAGACACTGGTGTACAGCAATCTTGGGAGAGTACTCTTGAAGTACATTGTACTTAAAGTACTATCAAATAAGCTGAGAAACTTGTACCTTACTTGAAAGTACATTCTCTGAGTATATACTTATGCCTACAAAGTATTGCCTTCCTGCTTTCAGAGCAAATCCAACTAAAGTACGTCATTCCCAAATTTGGTTCTGCTAAATTTGTATCAACAGAAATGATGCTGTCAACTCGAAATACTGGGAGGGATATTCCTCTCACCAAACGCTCCGTTTGTTCCCGAGGCGACTTTCCCGTAGCTTTGAACTCTCATACTTCTCAATCGATCAAGCAAGAGGAGGAGGTTTAAGATGATAGAGAGCAAAATTAATCATAATGTAGCACCTGGGACTCTAGTACAAAAAATTAACTTTCAGTCAAAGAAAAAGACAACAAAGGAGGAAAGCGTCACAATATTTCGAGACATTCTCTTTGTTTTTTCTTTTCCTTCGACTTCAAAGTTTCTTAATTTTTTCGCACCTAATTTAAAGTGTCACATCATGAGTAATTATCACCCGGCTCGCTACGCAGTTTTCATTAAAGAAATTTTTAAGGAGAGTTGCTTGCGAAGCTACAGGAGCTGACGTCATGCTCTCCTAGTACGTTATCCCCTTGGGTGCACTGACAATCCAGTGCAGGAAAATCACTATACCATGATTTTCAGGAGATAATTCATGAAAATAACACTACTCTGTGGCTACTTATCAAATATTCGCTGCTGTTTTAATGAGTCATGCGAACCTGATACCCCTGGGCAATGCATACCAGTTAAAAAACCCCTTGTGGTAGAGAGTAAAGAGCATCATGAAAACGACAATGTTGCAACACTTCAGTTTGAAAGTACATTGTGACTATAATTACTTTACTTCAGTACATTACGCAGTGTACTTACCTTGCAAAGCGCATCACGTCTCGTACACTTGAGTACCCTTTAGGTGTACCCATCACTGTAGTATATATCACTTCATTCCGTCTGAAAACACTTCACACGTTGTATACAGTGCTGCATTTAAAAAGCGAGAACAATGACTGTGGCGTTTATTATTCACAACTTCTGACGACAGCGGGAACGTGAGGCCACCATATTCCTAATAGTGACGCCATTTTCAAAAATAACAGTGCAGCACCTACGTTTTATATTGACAACCCCATCTGTTGCGATGACGATCACCGCCGAGCTTCACCCCCCCCCTAAAGAATGGTGTTCATTTGATCGTTACATTTGACTTTTGAACGTTGTTCTTCTTTTTTACCGTTTGGTGGTGGTTTGTTTGGTTTGGTTTGTTTTTCTGCTTCTTCTTAATAATAATAATGTGTGTGTAATAATAATATAATGTGTGTAATGTAATAGTAATAATGTGTTGATGATACCACCACGTTACCACGTTACCACCACCACGTTACCGTACCACCACCGTTACCACGTTGTTACCACGTTACCGTTACCACGTGTTACCACGTTGTTACCACGTTGGTGGTGTTACCACATGTGCCATGTGCCACGTTACCACGTTGTTACATGTGCCACGTTACATGTATACGTTACACGTTACGTTTGTTTTTTTTTTT